>ML400491.1:0-29863 GCA_005239525.1 Nicotiana knightiana | reverse complement strand
ACTGGTAGGGAGTCATGCCTGTTAGGCTTATTCAACAATTTATGTATAAAATAATGATGATAATCATAATAATAAATGAATAAATAATAATAAAGTAATACTAATAATAAGTACATAAATAATTAGATAAATAAATAAATAGATAAATTAATTAATTAATTAATTGTGCATAATTTGCCAAATCCGTGTTATAATTATTGAGCTTTGACCTACGAGGTATGTGCACGCCCGTGTGGCGTTAAATGAGACACGTTAATTTAGGTATATAATTATGAGGTCTTCATGAATGGCATCTCGTTATCAGTATCGTGAAGGGTAGAAAGGGAATTATTATTACGTGAAGTTATTGGGTGATTCTGTAATTGATTATGAACAACTAATAAGATCATTTGAGCCAAAAAGGTGTTCCATTTAAATGGTCAAACGAGTGTGGGTGGAACTTTCAGAAGCTCAAGATGGATTTGACTACGACGCTAGTATTGGTGACACCCACATGTTTAGGATCGTGCACTGTGTATTGTGGTGCATCTCGTATTGGATTAGGTACAGTATTAATGCATGATGGCAAGGTGATTGCATATGCGTCTCGGTAGCTGAAGGTCCATGAGAAGAATTATCCCGTTCATGACTCAGAGTTTGCAGCCATTGTTCATGCATCGAAAAATTGGAGGCACTATCTTTATGGCGTGCATTGTGAGGTTTTTACTAACCATCGTAGTCTCCAGTACTTATTCGAGCAGAAAGATCTAAATTTGAGGCAGCGGAGATGGTTAGAGTTACTAAAAGATTATGATGTCACCATATTGCATCACCCATGGAAGGCCAAGTGGCCGATGCATTGAGTAGAAAGTCAGTGAGTATGGGCAGTCTTGCGTTCCAGTTGGTGAGAGACCGTTGGCCTCAGACATTCAGACGTTGGCTAGTCAGTTCGTGAGTTGATCCTTGAGGAGGCTCACAGTTCTAAGTATTCGACTCAACCGGTGCAGTCAAAATTTACCAAGACTTGAGGCAACATTATTGGTAGAGAAGGATGAAAAAGGACATTGTTGCAGAAGTGGCTCGTCGCTTAAATTGTCAGCAGGTAAAGTATGAGCATCAGAGACCCGGTGGTTTGCTTCATCAGATAGAGATTCCTGAGTGGAAGTGGGAGCGTATCACTATGGACTTCGTTGTTGGGCTCCCACAGACTCAGAGGAAATTTGATGCAGTTTGGGTTATTGTAGATAGGCTGACTAAATCAGCACATTTCATTCCTGTGGAAAGTACTTATTCTTCAGAGCGGTTGGCTGAGTTATATATTCGGGAGATTGTTCGCCTTCATGGTGTGCCCGTGTCTATCATTTTTTATCAGGGTACGCAGTTTACTTCGCACTTTTGGAGGGCAGTTCAGGGTGAGTTGGGTATCCGAGTGAAGTTGAGTACAACATTTCACCCTTAGACCGACGGGCAGTCCGAGCGTACCATTCAGATATTGTAGGATATGCTTTGCGCTTGTGTTATTGACGTTGGAGGTTCGTGGGATCAGTTCTTGTCGTTAGCGGAGTTTGCTTATAATAATAGTTATCATTCGAGCATTCAGATGACTCTTTATGAGGAATTATATGGTAGACGGTGTAGATCGCTAGTTAGATGGTTTGAGCCGGGAGAGGCTCGGTTGTTGGGTACAAACTTAGTTCAGTAGGCCTTAGATAAGGTCAAGATTATTCAAGAGAGACTTCGTGCAGCTCAGTCTAGGAAAAAAAGTTATGCCGATCGTAAGGTTCGTGATGTGGCATTCATGGTTAGAGAGAGAGTATTGCTTCGTGTGTCGCCCATGAAGGGTGTTATGCGGTTTGGGAAGAAGGGTAAGTTGAGCCCTAGGTATATCGGGCCGTTTTAGATTCTTGATAGAGTAGGGGAGGTAGCTTATAGACTTGCATTGCCTCCAGGGTTATCCTCATTTCATCCGGTATTCCACGTGTCTATGCTCCGGAAATATCATGGTGACCCGTCCCACGTGTTGGATTTCAGCCCTGTCCAATTGGACCAAGACTTGACTTATGAGGAGGAGCTGGTGACCATTTTAGACCGGCAGGTTTGTTAGTTGTGATCTAAGAGTTATCCTTCAGTTCGAGTGCAGTGGAGAGGCCAGACCGTTGAAGCAACTACTTGGGACTCTGAGTCGGACATGCAGAGTAGATATCCACACTTGTTTACCAATTCAGGTAATTTTTTATGTCCGTTCGAGGACGAACGTTTGCTTTAGAGGTAGAGATTGCGATGACCCAATGGGTCATTTTATAAATTTAGACTCCGTCTATTCTTAATAGCCATAAATAGACTAATTTTAAATATTTCAATTTGCGTGTGCAGTCCGAGCTTGAAACCGAAAAGCTTTTATGTGAAAATATGAGAAAAAGTGATTTCTAGAATTTAAATTTTGATTATAGTTGATTTTGGTCAATATTTTTGAGTAAACGGACACGGATCCGTATTCCGACGATCCCAGGAGGTCCACAGTAAAATATGCGACTCGGGCGTATACCCGGAAATGGATTCCGAGGTCTCAAGCCTTAGAATCAATTTTTGAAAGAAATTGTTTTGCTGAAATATTTATGAATTAAAGAAAAGAAATAATGTTTGAAATCATTGGTATCGGGTCCGTGTTTTGATTCCGGAGCCCGGTAGAGATTTGTTATGATATTAAAAAGTTAACAGTGAAATTTGGTTAAAAAATGGAGTTCGTTTGACGTGATTCGGACATCCGATTGAAAATTTATGAACTATATAAGTTCTTGATGAAATGATGAGTTTTGAGGTTTAGTTCATAGTTTTACGTGTTATTTTCATGATTTGATTGCACGAGCAAGTCCGTATGATGTTTTTAAACTTGCGTGCATGTTTTGTATAGAGCCCCGGGCTCGGGTGAGTTTCGGATAGGCCACAGGATGTTTTGAACTTAAGAAAAATTGCTGGTTTTCTATTTTCTGGTGCCCAGTAAATTAGTGCTACGCGATCGCATAACCTACTCCGCGATCGCATAGTGTAGATCGTCGGGGTATTTGTTTTTGTTCTATGCGATCGCATAGCAATATCCGCGATCGCATAATGTTAATTTGCTGGGGATAACTTTTGTTCTATGCGATCGCATAGCAATATCCGCGATCACATAGTGTTAATTTGCTGGGGACAACTTTTGTTCTATGCGATCACATTAATTCTTCCACGATCGCATAGTGAAAATTTCTGGGGGTATTTTTTTATTCTATGCGATCGCATCCCTTCTTCCGCGATCGCATAGAAGGCCTGCCCAGTCATATAAATACACTGTTAAACACCTGTCCAAACCCTCAGGTGGGAGCGGTTTGCACGCTGCAACAAGGAGCGATAAGGGAGGATATTTATATATTTTACCGATTTTTAAAGAAAAACAAAGATTTGGAAACTTACTATTTTATTTGTTCTACTTTTCATATTTTTGGCACTATTTTCATTTAAATTTAAAGTTTGGAAATTTGGAAATTATTTGAGAGTTGGTTATAGCTGAGGCTTGGAAAAGGCGGCTGAGTTATTTTATTTATGTTGCAGTACTTAATCAATTGTTTAAAATTCCGTCTTGCTTTATATTTATTGTCTCAGTTATATTTTTCTTGTTTGCGTAGATGTGTTTTATTTCGTTATTGTAGATATTATGGTCACATGATATATGTTGTTAATGACCCGCCGTAGCATCGTCACTACTTTGTCGAGGTTAGGCTCGGCACTTACTCAGTACATGGGGTCGGTCGTACTGATACTACACTCTGCGCTCTTTTGTGCAGATCCAGGTACCAGCCAGCTGTAGAGATATTTAGAGTGGCTATTCATTTATTCGGAGACACGAGGTATATCTGCCGATGTTCGCAGATCCCGAGAGTCTTCTCTTATTTTCATAAACGATATTTTATTATATTCAGAACAGTTACATTATCTTTTTCAGCCAAGTATTTGTAGTATTCTTTAGTAGTTTGTGAATTGTGACACCAGACTCTAGGGTAGTTCTAGGTTTATTTATATAATTAGTTCGTGGCTTAGTTTAATTGATTGTTTATTATTTTATATTTGAAATTATTTATTGAAAGCCATTAGATCAAGTTTAATTTAAAATTTGTTTTATCCTGTTTAAATGGTTAATTAAAGAAAATAGTTAAGCGAACTCTAATATTGGCTTGCCTAGCAAGTGTGTTGTTAGGCGCCATCACGATCTCTAAGGTTGAGAATTTGGGTCGTGACAATGTGGTCATGTGTATTAGGGTTTGTGATGATAGGGATATAGTGAGTAGCAATTAAATCCTTTAGAGGGGTTGGGATATCAAATGGGATGTTTTGGGTACTTATGGAATTCCCCGTTATATAAAGGATAGTGGGGAAGATTGAACATTTTGGGGTAAGGGGCCTTCAATAAGTTTCCGTAAAATTAAAATTAGTGTCTAACCAAGGGTCATCCCAGAACCTTATGTGTCTTCCATTAGTGGGGTGCCATTTGATTTCAAGTTGACATGAAAACCACCCTTGTATTATAGTTTTCCCGTTAGAGGATACAATTTTGGAGGTAGTAATGCGTAAGTATTTGGAAAGGAATATCCTATCCCAGTGTGAGGAAGGAGACTTAAATAGTCTCCAAGCTAGGGATCCCAATAATGCATTATTTTTATCTTTGAGGTTATGGATACCTAACTCCATTTTTCCTAGGCAATTGGTCTGTTTCCCATTTAATAAGATGTAACTTGCGTTTCTGTGGTGTGGTACCCCATAGAAAGTTACGTTGATACTTTCTAATTTATTGATGACATTATGAGGTACTTTTATTAGTTTTATCACATGGTTAGGCAAACAAATTAAGAGTAGCTTTGATCAAACTAGTGCGTTCTGCCATTGTTAGGAAATTTCTTTTCCACTCTGCTAATTTGTTTATAAAATTATCGATTAGGAATTGAAAATTGGATGTAGTAGGTTTTGTGTTGAAAATAGGGTATCCAAGATATTTCCTGAAAGTTGAGCCTTCATTCATATGGAAGAGAGTGGTCACACTTTCTCTGGCTTTCTTGGATGTGTTTTTGGAGAAGAATATTTTTGATTTTGTGTAATTAATAGTTAACTCTGACACTCTAGTAAATAGGTTTAGTGTGTCAATAATGGAGTTGATGCTCTTGCTGGTCAATTTAGAGGTTAGGATAATATCATCAGCGAAGAGTAGATGATATAGTGGTGGGCCATGTCTAGATAATTGTATAGGGTGCCACTTAAGGTAATCTACATCAACATGAATTTTCTTGGAGAGCATTTCCATACAGAGTATGAAATGTAAGGATATAGGGGGTTTTCTTGGCGAATGCCTCTTGAAGGTGAGAAAAAAAGAGTTGGTTGGCCATTAATTAAAATGGATATTGACGAAGTGGTTATGCAAGACATTATTAGCTTTATAAACTTATGTGGGAATTGGAAGTAATGAAGTGTGTCATGGATAAAGCCCCATTATCAAAGGCTTTTTCTATGTCTAATTTTAGTAAAAAGGATGCCTTGGCCCCTTTTGTTTTCCTAAAGTGGTGCATAATTTCTTGCACTATAATGGCATTGTCAGTGGCTCGTCGATGGGGTAAGAAAGCTGATTGCTCAAGGCTAATAATATTGATTAGGAAGGGTTTGATGCGTTTGACGATTATTTTGTAATTAATTTGTAAAAGGGTGTTACAAAGACTAATTGGTCGGTATTGAGTGATTAATGTAGGTTGTTATGTTTTAGGTATGAGACATAAGTATGTTTTGTTAATTTATGAGGGAATGTGATGTGTGGTAAGGACCTCCTCACAAAGTGATATGATTTGGGATTTAACTTGGGGCCAGTAATGTTGAAAAAAATAAGGATGTAAACCATCCGGCCCCAGTGCTTTAAAAGGTTGGAAAGACTTAAGGGCTTCAGTGATTTCTATGTGGGTGAGTGGGGATTCTAGTATTGAGTAAGCATTTGTGGTGGTAGAGTTTGGTTTGGAGAATGTGTGGTGGGAGTAGCTAGTAGTGAATAGTGTGTGGTAGAATTCTTCGATTGAATCATTAATTTATTTTTGATCTAATATTCAATTACCTACGGAGTCTTTTGGTACAATAATACGGTTACATCGACGCCTTTGTAGTGTAGTAAATGGAAAAATTTTGTGTTGGCATCACCATGTTGGAGCCTATTTATCTTGGATTTTAATTTTCAAAACTCTTCTTCGAGTTGTAGAATAACATTAAATTGGGTAATTAGGTCCTTTTCTAAAGTTTGTAGGGACTGGCTAGTTGTATATTTTGGTGAACTTTGTATCCCTTGCAACCTTGGTAGAAGGATTTTTTTTTCCTGAAATATGTTACCAAAGGTGGTCCTATTCCATTCCTGAATGTGAATTTGGAAATCTTTTATGGCCTGAAGGGTATGTTTATTGGGAGTCCAATGTTGGGAAATGATAGAAGTGAAATAGGGATGGGTTGTCCAAATGGTTTCAAACCGTAAGATTTTGTCGTGAGGAGCTTTATGCTTTTTCAAATTTAATAGCAAAGGAATATAGTCTGAGTGAGTTCTTAGCAAGTGTTGCACTGAGGCCTCAGGGTATAGTTTTAGCCATTCATAATTAGCTAAGCATCTATCTAAACGTTCTAAAATTCTAGTGGATAATTTACAATTATTAGACCAAGTGTAATGACTACCCGTATGTCTACTAAACTACAATAGTTAAGGCATTGAATAAACTGATCACTTTGCCTATTATTAATTTGTAGGCCACCATATTTTTTCAGTATATCTAGTGATTTCGTTAAAATCACCTCCTATTAGCCAAAACATCCTAATTTGATCATGTAAAGTACGTAAATTGTCCCATAGTATAGTACGTGCATGGGAGTCATTTTTTGCATAAATAATGGATAGTAACCAAGTGTTAGGATTAGGGTATACCTGGACAATGGAATGGATTTCCTGGCTAGTGGCTGCCACTTGATCGAGTTTGATTTCATCCTCCATCCACAGTAAAGCGATTCCTCCAGACGTCCCTTCAGCTGGCAGCTGGGCTAAATGTGAGAACCCAAAGTCAAACTTGAGATGTTCGTGGTCTTGCATGTGCATTTCCAGTAGAGCCACAAGAGATGATTTGTGGTAGTTAAGCATTGGACGAAAGTTACTTTTGAACTCCGGTGATTGAGCTCCTCGATAGTTCTATATGGAAAACGACATGGATTGATTATTGAGTGGGCTTGGTGGAGTCTCCCTCTCCAGTGTTGAGGATGTATTCATCAGTGCTGGGATCAACACTATTGCAAACTTTCCCACCTCTGGGTTTCTTGTTGGACGTATGTTTAGTGAGACACTTTGTAGCTCGGGTGGACAAGTTATGATCACTTTTCTTTCCTACTGTTCTTTGAGGGTGTATGTTTTGTTCCCATTGAGATATCTCAGTATGGGAAATGTTTCTCTTATCTCTGCCATAGTTGCTGCTACTTCCAGTTGAGCTATTTCATCTAGTTCGTTGTGAGATGGACTGGGTGGTGGAAGTGGACTAGTTGGTGGAGTGAGAGGGTGGTATGAGGTTGCTTGTGCATGGATTTGTATGAGGTGTGTGATGGATGAGCGGGGTTATATCCAAGGGACAAAAGTTTGTGGTGGTTTTTGTGGTGGATAAAAGGGAATTTCCATGGTGTTCATTGGTGGAGATGGTGGCACTAACATTGGGAGAGGAATGGGAGTTGGTGGATTCATTGGTGGTTGGTGATGAAGGACTGACAAAGGGTGCATGGCCCATAGGAATTGATTGTATAGAGTCACTCCCATGCGCATTCCTTCGGTGACTATCTGAGCTATGTCCGCTAGGTTTTGTATCATCACTATTACATCTTGGTTGTCGATTTCCATAGTGAAGGTCAGTGCATGTTCCTGCATGCATCTCTAGCCATGGCTGGGGGTAAGCTTGGGTTAGTGGATATTGTGTGATGTAGATGGGAGTGGGCTATGGTAGGTGATTGTGTGGTGGTTGTATTTTATTGTGTTGATGAATATTGGGTGATGAGGAGATTGGTGTTGGTAAATAAGAGTGTTCTCCTGTGTTGAAAGTTGTAAAGTGATTGATTCATTTGGGAGTGAGAGGTTTGTTAATGAAGGTTTATGTGTAGTGGTATTGGTATTATAAGTGAATGATGAGGGTCCAGTAGGGGATTGATTTTGAGTGGCTAATTTGGACGGCTGATTTGATATGGGTAATGGGTGTCTAAGATCATGTGAAGGGGTTTTGGTGGTTGCTTGTGTTGGGTGTTGGGCTTTGTTAGGCGGTGTAATGGTTATTTGGGTAGGGAGTGAAGTTGTTGGGCCTTGAGTGGTAATTGGGGGGATTGAGTTTCCATAATGTAGGCTTTCAATTGAGTGCCTATAGTTAGGGGTGAGTTAGGTTTGCATGTATTCTTGGTGGCAGCCTTTATGTGTTCTTGTGCCACGTGGCATTGTGTTGTGCTGTGTGTAAGTGTGGTAACAGGTGAGTCACCAGCGTGATTGGATGAGTGGAGTGAGTGATAAGGATTGAGGTGTAGGCTTTGTGTGTTGTTGTTGTGCTCATGGGCTCCAAAACTTGGGCCGGTAGTAGTGCCAATTTGGTCCATTGATTCAGGGACATTAAGGAAATTTAAAGTGGCTTCATTAAAAAACTTTGGGTGATTAGAGGGGGTAGTACTAATTAGGGATTTCTTAGTGGGTGTGTGTTTAGAAACATGTGTATTTTAGGGTTAGTAAACGTACTTGTGGGTCCCGCGGCGCCAGTGTTGGAGTGGTATGATTGGACGTTGGTTGTGATAGGTGATTTTTCTCTTGAACGGTTTTTGGAGGGGAAAATGATTGTTTTCCAATCGTTATTCTCCAGAGTAGATGGTGTGTGTGGATCATGGGTGGTGTTACCGCGAGGTTTTGAAGTTGAAGGTTTATTTGGTAATGGGGTGTACATAGTAGAGGAGGTGGGTGATATCGGAGTTGATGGTGAGGAACATAGATTTTTTGTGTGGCCAAGTCTACCACATAATATACATAGCATATTGAACCCTTCATAGACTAGTTGTTACTTGTGGGATCCAATATCGACATGTGTTTTGAGAGGTATTTCTAGCGGAACTTCGATGCATATTCTTGCATATCGACCTCGTGTAGTGCCGACGTGCAGGTGTCAACTTTGAGTAGGGATCCAATTTTCTCCCCTACACGTTGAAGTATTTCAATGTCATAGAATTTCGTAGGTAGTTCAGGGAGTCTTAACCAAATGGCGGTGTATGTGAGTTTTGTGTTTGAAGTTATGAATTTGGGTTCCCATTTGCGGACGAAGAGAAAGTGATTAAGTATGAACCAAGGTCCATTATGGAGGGAAGTAAACATATTTTCTTCCTTCTGGAACTTCACTAGATAGAAATCACACCCTAGGTCGATTAGAGGTAGTTCCTATGTGGGTTGCTATAGAGTTGTGAGTTTTGTGCGTACTGTTGGTGCCCCACTTTCCAGCCAAGCATTTTAACAATGACGGAGTATTTCCAAGGCGAGTATAAACGTGATTTATCCATGGAGGTAAGTGGTATGAAGGTGTCTCTATGGAGTTCATTTGTAGTTGTTTCGTTGGTCAAGTCAATATGGGAATGTGTTAGGTGGCATGTGTTGGGGTAGGAAGTGAATTGGTTGTTGCTGAGCAAAGTTTGGGCGAAGGTGAGTGGTGATGGTGCGGAAGCATGTTTGTCCTTGGATGGATTGGGTGGTGGGTCAAGGTGCATAGAACTTATGTCCGGTGGTTCCGGTCGTGGAGATGTGGTGGCGGTGTTCATTGGCTAGAGAGGAAAGGATCTATTAGAAAGGAATTTAGAGGGAAGGCAGAGAATTTATTTCTAGAGATAGAAAGTGCTCGGTCTAACGGTAAGCTTCAACTTTGTAATTTGTTATTTAAGTTGTAATCTGTTCTTTAGCTTGGTTTTCTTGCAATGGCTTATGCAACAGTAAGATATTGTAGGTTTTGTGTTGAGAAAGCGAGTTGAAAAATGTACGTCTAACTCTATTTAAACACTTATTTAATTTTTGCACATATATATTGGATTCGAGCCTGAAGTATTGGGTTCTGTCAAATCAAGTGGGGGATTGTTGGGTTTTTATCTAATTAGATAAGAGGTGTGAATGAGAAATGGAGAGAAAAAATTTGGAGGTAAACGAAAAGTTTGAAGTTGTTTCCTTTACGAAAAGCTAGACGCACATCTTCTAACTCTTAAAGAGTTAAGACGAAGTGGTGCCTCGTGCCGTCATCGTCGCTCGCTCGGCTTCGGCTTCGGTCAATTGATAAATATATTTCCCCTCGGAATCAGGATTTGAAGGTTCCATTAGGTTCGTATGATGACTTCAGACTTCGGTGTATGTTCGGATTGAGTATCGGGTGATCCGGGGACATTTCGGCACTTAATATGGAAAGTTGGCATTTTTGAAGGTTTTAGAATTTTTTAAGTTTGATTTGAAGTGGACTTTGGTGTTATCGATGTATGTTTGAGGTTTCGAGCCTTGAAATTGGTTCGTATCATGATTTGTGACTTGTGCGTAAAGTTTGACATCATATCGTAATGTTTAAGTATGAATCGTACGCGTTCGTCAAAGTTTGAATATTTGTAAGTTCAAAGAAAGGTTTCGATCATCGATTCATAATTTTGATATTGTTTGGCATAATTTGAGGCCTTGATCAGGTTCGTGTTATGTTTTGGGACTGGTTTGTGTAATTGGACGGAGTCCCGGGGGCCTCGAGTGTGTTTCGAATGTGTTTGGGTTGTGCTATGCTCTTATTTGATGTTCTGGTGTCGTTTTCTTGGGTATAAAGGATACTATATTTATCAAATGACCTCTGATTTGTCATTGGACTGAAACATTAGATCTGTATCGTAATTACAGAGTCATAACAACAAGAATCATTGAATTCCGATGTCGTATGAGAGAGTTATGCCCATTTTTGTGTCGGGAAAAATTGCTGGTGTTACTGGTGCTCAGACATTGCAATTGCAAACTTTCCTTAGAAATTGCGAAGTTCACAATCGCGAATTTTCCTTAGCAATTGTGAAGTTCACAATCGCGAACATTTGTTCGCAATTGCGAAGCCTGTAGATGTTTGCCTTTGGTCGCAGTTGCGAACATTTGTCCGCAATTGCGAGGGTTGCGAACCCTGTGTCGTAAATGCGACATCTAAGGCTGTTAACAAGAATATATTTTGGGGTTTAGTCCATTCCTCTTACATTTTTACTTGGTTGGGCGATTTTTGGAGCTCTTGAAGAGGATATTCTTACCATCTATTGTGAGGTAAGTTATTCCCACTTGTTTAGAGTTAAATACATGGATTATATACAGATTTTAACATGGAATTGGTGAAAATTGTGGGATTTTTGAAGTAAAACCTAGAATTTGGTATTTTTTAATTTTGACCACGAATTTGGGCATGGAATTGGGAATAAATTATATATTTGAGTTAGTAACATTATGGGTAATGTTTATGTTCGAAAAATTACGGAACCCGGGCACGTGGGCCTGAGGATTGATTTTATCGACTTTTTGAGCGGAGTTAGGAATTTATCTAATAGATTGATTATGGGTATTAGAGTATATTTTGATTGGTTTGCACCTAATTTGACTAGTTTTGGATCAACGAGCATCGATTTGAGGTGTTAGAGAGACTTTGGAGTCGGTTATGAAACTTCGAAGCGAGGTAAGTTTCCTATCTAACTCTGTGAGGGGGAAACTTGTCACGCCCCGAACCTGGGGGCGAGACCGGCACTCGATGCCTCACCTAACCTTGCGTACCAACTTGCGACTAAGGGAAGCTGAACAAATAATGTCATACTTTGGCCATGGGTCACATTGCAAGACACTTGCGAATGCTAACTAAACATCAATATAAAGCTAGGTCGACAAGGACATCATAACTACTATGGATGGCAAACCAACAAAATATACAAAAAAGCCTACAAGCCCAACATACTGCACTAACTGACAGGATATGTCTACAAGCCTCTATTGATGGATATACTGTAATTGGAACCCTGACCTACTCATAACATATATACATATATACACAAGATGTACATAAAGCTCTAGACCCGGAAACTCCGAAGGGAATGGAGCTTACCGATCAAGCTGAACTCGGGAAACACCTAACAAGGAGGTCTACCCGACATGCACGCATGAAATGCAGCGCCCCTAGAAAAAGGACGTCAGTACGAAATAATGTACCGAGTATGTAAGGCAATATACTGAAAGCTAAAGCTGAACTGATAATATAATAACTGAAAGTAATTGGGAGTCAAAAATAATCTGAAGATATGCTCACCTGCTGATACTGACTCAACTTTCTCAATATAGTAAGTAAAATAGTTGTCCGGCCTTATAAGACTCGATATATATAAATGCTCTGCAGTAGTAGGCTCGCTCATAGGAGCTCGGCCATACTAGGCTCTGTATCTCGGGTAACCGGGCTCGCTCATAGGTGCTCGGCCACAGTAGGCTCGGCATATAACTTACCATCTAATCAGAGGTTGCCCAATAGGGGCCTGCCCACCGATTATAGCTCGATGGTCCTGAAAATGCTGTATATATATAGACCTTCTGCTCTCTTGACTGAAAAAAGATAATACTCAATTGAATGTAAAGTCTCGATAAGGGAGAATACTATAACTTATGAGACTAGGATAATGTATATAAATTCGGGAGTATGAACTTCTCTTTATGCCTCCTTATCAAACACATGTAATTACGAGATCATGCCAAAACGAAGAAAGGTTTAGCCTTAATATACCTGAGCCGATTCTCTTGACAATCCCTCTAACACACGTCGATTGCAACAACACGTAATGACAGATCGAAGTAGAGTGAAATCCATATGATATTCTTGAAAAAAATTGCACCATACTCCTTTAGAATCGCAAAATCCCGTTGCTATTACACAATGTAACTTCGCATGAAAGTCTTTGAAGTGAATAACATTTCCTAAGCATTGTAAAGGATTTATTAGGAAATCTTGATCTCCATCTGTAAGTGTCTTACTCAAAGATATATGAAAGTCCTTTACATTTAAGATTTGCGGGCCCCACTTGCATAATGACTAAGCCACATATATTCTCTTAAAATGACACCTTGAATCGAGAAGTAAGAGTCATTATTAATGCCTCTTTGAACTGCCACGTTGGGGGGGGGGGTGTTACACTTATCGAAAAATTCACCCCTTTCCCTAATCAACTTATTAATCTCCCACTAATTTGATAATTAACCAATTACCCAAATTATTAAGAATTATCTCAAATTACTTATCATACTACTCACTTTCAACACACCTTATACATCTTTCTATCATGGTCATGTGGTACCTTGTATGGCACTAGTCCATAAATACGGGGTATTATAGCTTGGACCGTATTTTATCCCAAATTGCCAAATTACGACGAAACTCATTTTCTTCAATTTGCTTACCCTCTCACCCTCTCACCTTCACAAATTTACTTATCACTTGTTTGAAATAACATAATATTTGTAACCTCAAAATAATCTCATTCCCGAGCTTGCGTCGATTAATTTACTACGAAACTTTAATGTTCGAAAATGCGGGATGTAACATCCCATTCCCGAGATTTCATCAATTCACTTTTGGCATACTTTCATTTACGAAAATATGGGGTGTAACATCATTCCTCCCTTTGGAACATTCGTCCTCGAATGTTGACACATGCACTTATCATTTTCATAACTTATGTCTTTCGAATACTTTAGTACTCTCGTTGCCACCTAGGTAACTGTTCTGTGAATAAATCCAACGACCAAGGCATTCCCTCCTTTAGGCCTCTTTCTCACACCACCACTCGGGGTCGGAATCCTTCCAATCTTGTAACTGTCGTTACCTTCTATCATGCAACATGTACGACTCTGACCTTGTAAGTGCACCTATGGACTCTTCTCTCCTTTTTCCTCCAGCTTCTAGCCCATCTCTAGGACTCACTTTGTAAACATATACAGAGCTTGACAAGATTTCCCTCTGGGAATCTATAGGTATACTGAAGTCCTTCGCTCGGTACTTTGTCGAACTTACAAATATTGCTATATCTTGTTTCATAGAGCCAGTTATCTATCCATATGACTTTACTGCTCTAGATAGGTCATACTATAGCGTAAATATTACTTCAATTTATCGTTACTGAGATCTGCTACCAAACTTCAGGTTACGTTCGTTGCTTATCCCATGTGTATAAATCTATATCTTTTAATGCTTCCTCATTACTGTTCATCTTAAGAATGACGGCGTAATCTCACCTCATACTTTGTGACTTTTGTCCATCCATTGTTGATTTACCTTAATTTTGATCTATCATCTACCACTGATAACTTGATCTCTTATGTAACACTGCCGCTATGGCTCACATCTCATCAGGGACATCTGGAGTAATTAGCACCTAGGGGCGATACTATACTTCCATAACCATATTTCATAGTATCCCAATGTGATTTACCGTACGTGGGTATTTTAATCATGTACATTTCATGAAATCACTACTCAATCGAAGGCCCAAACATCATCCTTCATCTATCACAATTACACTCTCATTCTACTACCAGGGTAGCATTCCATCTCTTCTAAATGCTACTAGTCTTAGACTCCTTTGAGTTCATTCAGGCTATACTAAGATTCTTATAACTTAGAGAAACCATTATCTCTTTTGTTTTCATGGGCTTAATCCTGAGGACTTATACATTTCTTGTCACCTCCTCACTCGCCCTTTATTATCCTTATTCCTGTCATAAAACCTTGTCTCTTTACTATACTTTAGCTTGCGACTGATACATATCTAGTTATACTACTCGCAACCTCCCTTCAACTTGCTTGCACCATATATTTCCTTATGTTATTATGGAACATCAAGCGAGACATCATATCGTCTCTAACTTTTCTTTACTCTCTTGGCTAGATCTCTCGGTACCTAGAAACCATAGGCAGGAAGATATGTCACTGACGCTACCGCTATCATTCCTGGATACTGAATCCCAACGCCTCTAGCCTTTTGTCCGAAGTACGGACTATTCACAACCTTCTGTATTTGAGTATCTCGTATGTTGTTCACCTTTGCCTTACTTACCTTAAAATCTCACATCACATCTTCTATCTCTTTCATGACCTCTATTACACATAGGTATAATTCACATCCACAACTTGAACTTCTATGATAACACTTGCACCTCTTTACATGATTCAGTGAGAGCTTTCATACTGACTTCTTATGAGGCTGGTACACTTCTAACTAGCTTTATCATAGATACATTATAAAATATGGCTACTGTATTGTCTCTCTTGTACCTCTGATATTAAGAGTGATCTTGCAATGTTCTCAATAACTATGTCCGTAATTTTTTGGGTTCAATAATCAAACTCCTGATTTACTAAGTTGATGTAACTCTTCAGTTTCCTTTTTCCTCTGATCAACCTTTATATAGGCTTAATCTATCTTCCGATCTACGGCTCATGGTGTTAGTTATTACTTCTACCCTTTCATGGGTGCTATGGAATATCCATGATACAATCCTTCGTCTATGACCCGGGCTCAATTCTTCCTTCAAACTTATACCGGAACCTTCTACGGCTGTATGATTGTCAACATATATACTGCATGGATACTACTCCAAACTTTTAAGTGCGTTCATAACGTAACCAACTCTGGATCATTGATTGAATAATTCCTTTCGTTCCTTCTCAGCTTTGTTTAAACGTAAGCTATTACTTTTTCTGTTCTTTCTGCCCCTTGTTGCATGCATAATTATCTTATCTTAGTGCCCATACATATTAGAATTCCGATAAAACTCATATGATCTTGAATATCACTTCTTATTTTACTCCCCCTCCATTAACCACAGTATGTGTCACCTTCTTATGGAGTGCATACAATGTTGTTGTGAGACTGTTGTTACATGACCATTTCCTCTTTAGGTCATTGTGCTTAGGTTGAAGACTTCTTCCTTATTTCCTTAGCTAGTCATTCATTGTAGTACTTAGGGAAGACCCTCTGACTCTTATAAAGCTGTGAGCTTATTACATTGTATATTCGATAGACCTTTTGATGTCCTTCCTTGCCTATAATTATCTGTAGTTACTTACTTCCACCCTTGTGCTTGTAGGATTGCTTCTGAACTGATATTTTGACTGTCTTCCCAGTGGCACTCTCTTTTATTCCCATAACACTCATACAATACCTTTAACTACCCCCAAATCCTATCTGAATATTTCTCAAATATTACAATGACATTACTGCGAGAATGAATTTACCATATTGGGCTTTACTATGTTTATCTTGCACGATATGCTGACTCGTATGTAACCTCCTGTTCAGCCATAACTAGGCTCTTCCTAAATCAATTACTAATTATTTGTTGGCCCATTCTCATTTCAATATTTTGCGTAATCATTCTTTACCATTCCATAGTTACTAGAACCACTTAATTTTGACTTAATATCACGTCACTCCATATTCCCCCCTTTGGGGGAGTACTAAGAGTTGGAGCTATGAAAATCTACCTATAGATGTATTACCTCTTCATTTTTGGCGTCTTTTCATATCATCGATGACCCTTACTCGCCTTGCGGTAATCCTCCTATACCAAGGATAACAAAATTCCTTACTCACGAGGGTGACACCTAGTATAACTGGCACACATAGTCACCTTAAGCTTAAATTTTCTCACATTACTTGCTTTAGGGAAACGTCTTCCTGAATGACCATTCTCTGAATTTCTCATGAACCTTCTTCTGTTGTCTATTCTATTATCGCCGGAACAAAATCTGAAATTCTCATGATGTCGACCGTTATCAAATTACTCAGTCCCTAGTTCATGTTTAGTTTATCTTGTTCACCATCCTATACTGATTTCTATCATTTTCTGGGGTCTGACTTTTCCTTCTGGCAATCACGTTAGAGTCACAAACTTATTCCTAGAAATGAGGATATGACTTTATGGCCTATACTCTTTTGTTGTCACCTCTCGCCTCTTCGTTCATTTGACTATAGATTCTGTACTACCCTACTGTTGTCATCCATGTATCGCATCTTACTCATAATGCTTCATTATCTATCTTCTTATTTCCCTGCTAACATTTCTGTCTATCACTTTATTTTGAAAATTTCAATAGGACATTCTTTTGCTTTTAGCTCCCCTTGCTCCATATACTGGCTCTTCGGGTTGCGTACATTCTTTCTTTACTAGGGCCGGGAGCCATACTAAGGTAATATTTATCCCTTTCAAGGCTTCCAGTGCCTATCTTTGTAGTACTCATATCTAGCTGTACTATTTTAGAGTGCACCATCTAGGTGTCTTACAAGGAGATATATTAGCACATTTTCAATATTCTTCGGAAATGTCAATTAACACAAACAATCCATCCACCATTTTGGGCCACTCCAGCCCCGGCAGGATCCTGATATCCGTCTTTCTCTTACACTACTTCTGTTAGCCCCCATAGGGCATAAATGAGATGGGTGTGGCAAATTGTACATATCTCTATTATTGTTGAAGGTAACTCAAAATGTTTGTAGTTCTCTGCCTGAGTTGAAAATACTGATATTATTTATTAACTGGGTGCCTCGAACCCTTCTTCACCTTGCTTCTTTTACTTGTTAAAACTTGTATCTAGCTTCTAAATCTCTTATTCCTTTTTACCGTAAGAATGAATAGATATTTTTGCCTTAGGGATCCTTGTCAAGAAGCTTATACGTCTGAGTATCCACATGTTATGCTGGAGACCGTACTTTTACTCATCATAAGCATGGTGCAAAATCGAGTTCCTCTGACTCAATTCTTCCACAACCATATTCAATCCCTTACCAACCATCTTTCTAGATGTCGGTATCATTGTATTACGAATATAATAGAATTTAGGAATCTGAATTCTTATAAGTGAGCTCTACCATACGATATAGAGTAAAACGAAAGAGTGACAGTACTAAATGCCCTGTAGCCTCCTGCGTATAAGTGTGGTGCATGACACACCCATAAACAAGACTCTACTAGACACGGCTTGTAGATTCCCTAGGACAGAAACTGCTCTGATACCACTTCTGTCACGCTCCGAACCTGGGGGGCGAGACCGACTCCCGGTGCCTCACTTAACCTTGCGTACCAACTTTCAACTCAGGGACACTGAACATATAATGTCATACTTTGGCCATGGGTCACATTGAAAGACAATTGAAAATGCTGACTAAACATCAATATAAAGCTGGGTCGATAAGACCGTCATAACTACTACGGCTGACAAACTAACAAAATATAATAAAAGGCCTACAAGCCCAACATACTGCACTAACTGACAAGATATGTCTACAAGCCTCTACTGATGAATATACTGTGATCGGAATAGGGCCTTGACCTACTCATAACATATATACATATATACACAAGATGTACATAAGGCTCTAGACCCGACAACTCCGAAAAGAATGGAGCTTACCGATCAAGCTGAACTCGGGAAACACCTAACGAGGAGGTCTACCCGTCTATCTGTCTGAACCTGCACGCATGAAATCCATCACGCTTAGAGAAGGGACGTCAGTACGAAATAGTGTACCGAGTATGTAAGGTAATATACTGAAAGCTAAAACTGGACTGATAATATAATAACTGAAAGTAACTTGGAGTCAAAGATAATTTGAAGATATGCTCACCTACTGATACTACTCAACTTTCTCAATATAGTAAGTAAAAAAGCTGTCCGTCCTTATAAGGCTCGATATATATAACTGCTCTGCCGTAGTAAGCTCGCTTATAGGTGCTCGACCATACTAAGCTCTGTATCTCGGCCAATTGGGATAGCTCATATGCGCTCGACCATAGTAGGCTCTGTATATAACTTACCATCTGATAAGAGGTTGCCAAATAGGGGCCTGCCCACCGATTATAGCTCGATGATGGTGAAAATACCGTAATACTGTATATATATATAGACTTTCTGCTCTCTTGGCTGGAAGAAGACAATAATCAATTGAATATAAAGTCTCGATAAGGGAGAATACTATAACTTATGAGATTAGAATAATGTATATAAATTTGGGAGTATGAACTTCTCTTTATGCCTCGTTATCAAACCCATGTAATTACGAGATCATGCCAAAATGAAGAAAGGTTTAGCCTTAACATACCTGAGCTGATTCTCTCGACAATACCTCTAACACACGTCAATTGCGATAACACGTAACGACAGATCGAAGTAGGAGAAAATCCATATGATATTCTTGAGAAAAATTACACCATACTCCCTTAGAATCGCAAAATCCTGTTGCTATTATGCCGTGTAACATCGCATGAAAGTCTTTGAAGCAAATAACGTTGCCTAAGCATTATAAACGATTTATTAGGAAATCTTGATCTCCATCCATAAGTGTCTTACTCAAAGATATATGAAAGTTCTTTACATTCATGATATGTGGGCCCCATTTGCATAATGACTAAGCCACATATATTCTCTTAAAATGACACCTTGAATTCAGAATTAAGAGTCATTATTAATGCCTTTTTGGGCTGCCATGTTGGGGGGGGGGGGGAGTGTTACACTTATCCAAAAATTCACCCCTTTCCCTAATCAACTTATTAATTTCCCACTAATCCAATAATTAACCAATTACCTACATAATTAAGAATTATCTCAAATTACTTTTCATACTACTCACTTTCAACACACCTTATATATCTTACTATTATCGTCATGTGGTACCTTGTATGGCACTAGTCCATAAATACGGGATATTATAGCTTGGACCGTATTTTATCCCAAATTGTCAAATTTTGACAAAACTCATTTTCTTCAATTTTCTTACCCTCTCACCCTCACGAATTTACTTATCACTTGTTTGAAATAGCATAATATTTGTAACCTCAAAATAATCTCAATCCCGAGCTTGCATCAATTAATATACGACAAAACTTTAATGTCCGAAAATGCAGGATGTAACATCCCATTCCCGAGCTTTCATAAATTCACTTATGGCATACTTTCATGTACGAAAATATGAGGTGTAAAATAACTACCCCTAGGTGATGTATTTGATAGGTGTTACTTGTTGCGGGGAGCTACGTACGCACGAGGTGACGATAGTCCATACGTATCTAGATTCATGTTATTGTTCGGGTAGACTTAGGTTCTCACCATGCTATACTTGTATTATAGGGGTCATCCTTTCTCGCTAAATTCCTTTATTTCACATTACGACTTGAGACTAGACGTGCGTAAAATGATAGACTTGCTATTTTTGAGATTTGATGAGTTTCATGATTAGCCGCGGAATAATTATGTTCCTCTTACGGATTTCTCCCGCGCTATGTGTTTTCATCGAAAGGTTTTCCTTAAAATTATAACTCACACGTTTATTCGTGAGTGGGGTCAAGGACCCGTTAAAGCTTCTTTTTCTAATGGGATCGGGCTGTTCGCCTTGGCAGGATTATGTACCACACTCTCATGGGAGCAGGCCATTTGCCTCGGCAGTATAATAAATACATCTATGGTTCGTGCTATTCGACCCTCAACACTGCATGGATTATGATGGGATCGGGCCGTATGCCTTGGAATTTCTATAAAATACTCTCATGGAATCGTGCTTAATATTTGTCAAGAAGTCAGTGTATCTATGAGTCTTCCTGATTTACGTTATGACGACCTATCTGGTGAGGTTCATTATACATATATGCTCTGATTGAGGAGGTAATTTCTAATTGAGTGCTTGAGTCTATTGTAAAGAGGAGGATTGTATCACGTATTTACACTTGTTTATTTCGTTTGTTTACTTTTCCCCATATCTGTTTACTTCTTATTATAACTGTCTCATTTGACAACTAGTAAGTGTGGATATCGACCCCTCATCACTACTTCACTAGGGTTAGGCTAGATACTTACTGGGGACGCTTTGATTTACGTGCTCATGTGTCACGACCCATTTTCCCCTCCGTAAATCGTCGTGACGGAACCTAGTCGCTACGACTAGGTAAGCCTAATGGTTTCGGAATAACAACAATAAAATAGAATTGAACAACTAAACTTCAATAGATACTATAAAATGAAATGCCGCTCGGCATATACAAGTAAAACCAATACTCGAATATACACAGTATTTACCAAAACCTGGAATCACGAGTCACAAGCTCTAAGAGAAACTGTCTAACTATCTGCTATACATACCGTCTAAAAGAGATAAAGGAGGGAAAATAGTATAAGGGATAGATGGGGACTCTGAGGATCTGCGGGCGCGGGCAGATATATCTTGAAGTCTCCAGTAAGCTGCAACGACTACACTAATGATGAGGCATGTAAGATGTACCTGGATCTGCACACGAAAAAAACATGTGAAGGAAGGGCGTGAGTACACCACAATAGTACCCAGTAAGTGCCAAGCATAACCTCGGTCGAGTAGTGACGAGGTCAGGGCCCTACTGAAAAATTATATATATAATAAAGCAAAGCAATGGAAATATCACAGTAATAAAGACTGAAATGTAACAAGGAAAAGAATCATGGAAAATCAACAGCTCAGAACACAACAATTCAATAGGGGATCTCCTGAGATACCATCTCGTAGTCTCAAACAGAAATGTGCAGGGGGATCTCCCGGAATACCGTTCCATAGTCCCAAAGTAAATATGCAAGACAGGGGGTATCTCTCGGAATACTGTTCCGTAGTCCCAAAGTAAATATGCAGTACAAGGGGATCTCCCGGAATACCGTTCCGTAGTCCCAAAGTAAATATGCAGCCAAAAAACAAGATTCAATAATCATAGCACAGAGTCTTACATTTTATCCTAAGTACAAGCTAAGGAAGGTAGGTAAAACTACTAAACATGTTGCACGTAGTTAAAGTAAATAGTTAAGGTAAGTAGGCATGCTTTCTTAGTCTAATAAGGTATTACACATGCTAATGAAGTCACGTAGGAGAAAAGACAAGTTATAATTTAATGAAAAATAGGGTTTACAACAATTAGCCAGTGTACGTTCTCGTTACCTCACTTAAATGGTGCTCATATATCAAAAGCAATACCAATCCTAAGGGGAGTCCCCTCCTCCCCCCCCTACGCACAAGGTTAGGCAAGCCACTTACCTCGAACCAAACTCAAATCAATCCGAAATTACGCTTTTTCCACGAATATTCAACTCCGAATGGCCCAAATCTAGCAAAAATCAATTACATAACATAAATACAACTACAAGAAACTAATCTAACGAACGGAATCAAAGTTAAAGCAAGAAATTGGAAAATCACTCAAAAAGTCTCCCCGGACCCACGTCTCGGAATCGGGTAAAAGTCACTAAATACGGACACCCATTCACTCACGAGTTCACTCGTACCACAATTACTCAAATCCAATACATAAATCTTGATCTAAACCCCAAAATGCGGCCTAAGAACTTTTCTCAATTTTTCCTAATTTTTCACCCAAAATCCGAAA
Organism: Nicotiana knightiana; assembly: GCA_005239525.1. NCBI lineage: Eukaryota > Viridiplantae > Streptophyta > Magnoliopsida > Solanales > Solanaceae > Nicotiana > Nicotiana knightiana. The sequence continues at coordinate 7,374 of ML400491.1, read as the reverse complement.
TTAAATGATGAATTCAAGCATAGATTAGTGGAATATAATCATAAAGGAGTTAAGAATCATTGTTGATACCTAATTTTTCCCTATATCATTTTCAAAATGCATATATATATTTCAAAATAATGCATGAGCATCAATTAGTATTTTTCCATACTTTTCTGTAATTTTAGAGGATTTTAAATTAATTTATTCCATCATTTTATTATCTAAATAATTACTAATTTCATCACAAATAATTTTATAATAATTTTTATCATTTATAATTATATTAAGCTTCAATTATTCTATGCATAATAGTATTTACATCTTTAGGTTATAATTGTAATGACTTTGCAATAATAGCCCATGTGTGCATAATTAATTTATTTTAGACAAAAATGACTTTTTATATTTTTATAATACTAAGTAATTATTTTAAATTATTTTCATACACAAATAGTATTTTATCATTTATTAATTATTTTTATAATTTTATTTTATCAAATTAAGTGGCTATTTAAAACATAGTCTCTTTTCAATTAAATTTTCGGACTCCAGCCCAATAACTATCAACCCAATTGTTATAACCCAATACCCATAACCCACTAACCCAACATCCATAACCCGCCCCAACATAATTTAACCCTGGCCGTTGATCTTATCAACGGTCCAGGATCAACCTTCCATTTTTAATTACACCCAAACCTAAACCCTACCCTCATTTCCCCAAACCCACTGTCCTTCCATCCCTTCTCTTATCTCTTCTCTCTCATCCCCCTTCTAACCCTAGCCCGGCGTCACTTATATCCCCCTCGATTCATTGGGTCTTCTTTTAATTTCATGCCTTATCCGGCCTCATCTCTCTACTGGTTGTATTTTCATGTTACTTGAGGATAATCTCAAGGGATTCGAACCAGATTTGGTTCGTGGTCTCTCATTTCTAGATTAATCCGTCTATGTTCACTCCGATATTTGTGAGTACTAGTATTTTCGTGTTTTTATGGTTTCAAATTTCTGGTTTAAACCAGATTTTGATTCACCTCTGTTTATTTTCATGAACCTAGCTATTTCTGGTTGAATCTGTTTCGATTTCTGATTGGTTTCTGCAAAGAATGTTTAAACATTTAAATGTTTTCAACTCCGGTTTTCTTCTTTACTTTTTCGACTGATTTTACTTGAGTTTCATTTCCATGTCTTTGAGATGTCTTAGGGTTTCAATTATTCGACTATTTATTATACTGCTTTACCCGTTTACCTTAGCTTTGTCAATTAAAGTGTTAAGTGATTTATTTGCCTAAATTAGGGTTTGAATTTAGTACTTGTATTCCCTTATTAAATTCTTACTTGCTCTTACCTTATTTATGTACCCGTATTGCTGGCTGATTTGGTGCTCTGACTTCTAATTGATTATGGAATCAGTTCTTACTTTATTTAACTTCATTCTTAGAAACTGATTGATTCCGTGTGAGATCTTCCTTAAATTAAGTGATACTTACTTGGTTCTGCATGTTAATTGATTCATGTTAACCTTAATTGACTGATTAACTGATCTTTATACCTTATTTGTGTGCAATTGATTTTCATACCTTATTTGTCTTACTCTATCATGTGCTATTTAAACCCTCTCTTTGTTCTGATTTCAAAGAAAAAAAACACACATTGACACTTAGACTCACGCACATGTTTTACAACCTCCTCACTGAAACTCTTAAGCTTTCTGTTCTCTCAAAAAACTAAAGTTCTCTCTTTCTGTTATTATGATTTGCTGCACTGTCTGGCCAGCTGAAAGCCAAGGCTAGACTCTCTGGATTCAAATCGTTGTTACATTCCTATTTGCTTTCTTCTCAACTAGTGTGCTTTAACTCTTGTCATCCTATTTTTGTTCTATGTCCTTATTTGGTTAGTTTATTTCAAAACCTCAGAATGTTTCTGTTTGCTATATGCCCACATGATTTCACTTAGTGATAATCCTAACTAGGTTATCTCCAATAATGTGAAACCCTGTATAATCAGTTGTATGTTCCCTGTTCTGCAAAGCATGTAATATGTGACTAATTCTGTCTGTTAGTTCAAGTATCCTTACTCTTTTGTGATTACTTTAAATACTGGTATGAGTATCTAGTTTGAATAAATACCAATCTGCTTAGACTATTTGCTGAATATGGATTCTATTTGTTTCCTGGTACAACTTTCTTTGCAACCATGTAATCTAAATCTATTTGCTTCGTAAAACCAAACTGTTTTCCAAACTGTCCCCTTACCCCCTATGTACTGGTTTTCAAACTTCTACTCTTAGTTATCTAGGTTCCCACCACCCCCAGTGTGAGCACTTCCTAGGGTCCTTAAGACTCCTCCGAACTCTGACACATTGGGGTTGGTCTTCCAATCTTTTATGAATTGTTTCTTTAAGTTTTGTCCTGGTGTGAGCATTTCCTGGGGGCCCTGAGGCCCTTGGGAACTTTGACGCACTAGGAACCTAATTCTATGTGCCATGGATGGATCCTCCATTATGCTTCAGAGTTACTATGCTTGAAGGCCTGGCTCCCGGGTTTATATTGGGCCTATGAAGGCTCCCTATGGTATAATGAATTTTGCTGTGTAATTTATTCATTATTGGGTTGTGATAATGTAATAATCTCTTTAATAAACAGATCTGGGGTTATTAGTAAAATATGGTTTTTTTTATATATCCTTGCTAAATAACTCGGGTAGAAATCCTGCCTATAGGTCTATTGTGTTGTTTCCTTATGTGCATGTTACTGTTCATTTAGTTATCCTGGATGTTTTTCTGACTGTTTGTGCCCATCTAAATATCCTGTAATGCTTGAAGGCCTGGCTCCCGGGTTTATATTGGGCCTATGAAGGCTCCCTATGGTATAATGAATTTTGCTGTGTAATTTATTCATTATTGGGTTGTGATAATGTAATAATCTCTTTAATAAACAGATCTGGGGTTATTAGTAAAATATGGTTTTTTTTATATATCCTTGCTAAAAAACTCGGGTAGAAATCCTGCCTATAGGTCTATTGTGTTGTTTCCTTATGTGCATGTTACTGTTCATTTAGATATCCTGGATGTTTTTCTGACTGTTTGTGCCCATCTAAATATCCTGTTTGTAGGATCCTAAATTAATGAAAGTTTTTGGTTGAACTACATGCATTTGTTGTTACTTGTGGAGGTTAATATGAGCCCTTATTTGCTCCTTACATGATAGTCCTATCTGAATTGTCCTATCTGAATTTTGTTTGTCACCTAGATTTTTCTCATTTTAAGCAACATAGGTCAGTCTAGAACTACCTTAAATAGAGGTCCTAAACACCTCCAGAATCATAGGTAAGGGACATGTAGTGCACGCATAAGGCACGAGTTAGAAGCTACTAAAACGCTTAAGTAACAACTGAAAGATAGTAATTGGGTAGTAAAGTAAATGATGACCCGTGCGCTAATACTATGTGTAGCACCCCAACTTGGGGAAAGCTACCATGTATTGCATGGAAATGATCTTATAGGCTAAAAAAGTTAGGACCCCTTTTAATTCATGTTTTGGAATAATAGTTGTCTAAATTGTTTTATTTTCCTTTAAGAGTAATTCACTTAATTAAGTTCGGCTGGGACCCATCGTTATGGACCTCGAAGGGTGCCTAACACCTTCCCCTCAAGGTAATTTCGAGCCCTTACCCGATCTCTAGTGATGCAAACTAGTTTCATGAGTTAATTGTTCTAGGTGCCCTAACGCACCTTAATCCGTTGGGTGTCGACTCTTCAAATCCCATACTCCCATCCCAAAAGGAAGGGAGTTGTCCCAAAAAACGTCGAAACCCGATTTTGCGAGAAAAATGGGGCGCGATAGCATGGCGAATCTGCTGGGGACAACCCTTAGGCTCTTACCATAACGAGCTTGATTCCTGTGAATTAGTCTTTAAGCATGCTTTGTTTTGTTAATACGTGCGTACCGTTTCCCTTTCCCACTTTATGTGAATTTAATTGCCTATTTTCAAGCATTTATGATTCCTCTTTACTATGAAAACTGACTTGTCTCTCTGTTTTCTTTCTTAAAACGCCTTTTCAATTATTAAATACCGCATTTATCATTTTCTAATGTGCAAATACGTGACAACATGCTATTTTCCGTTGGATAAATTATGCTCAACATCATATTCCACTCGTGCGTAATCAATACCATAAAAATTCTTGATGTGTGTTTTCGCTCTTCCTATATATCACCCCTTTGAATTCGGAAAGGCTTATTTGCGGTAAAAGTCGTCGATCAGCGGTGCAGTCGATAGTTCTATGCCTTTCCCCCTCAAGTCGTTCGCTTGAGGGTACCAGTCTAGACCTCTATAGAAACCTTACTCTGATTTATTGTACATGAATCATGGTCAAACCTAGCCAGGGTTAATATGTTGTCCATATAATAACCCTTTAAGAAAAGCCTTGTCCAAAAGTCTACAGGGGTTTCCATAATCCCAACGGATGCAACCACGATCTGTGCATTAATTTGGAGAAATAAGTGCCAATATGCTAATCACTGATGTATAAGTAGTCGAATCTGGAGGGGGAAAGGGTCTAACCTTATTTGTTTTGCAGAAAATGAGGCACGAAGTCCCCAGGTTCGGCATGGTCCGTAACACACCACCATTGTTGCTAGATTGGTGGGAAGATCTTTCATCAAGTGACAAAAAGCATGTGAAAAAGGTCCTGGAAAATTTTCCTTCTTTATTGGACGTCCAATCGAATAATATGTTGATTGAAGCTGCCACAATGTTCTGGGATAGAGAAAGATCCGTGTTTCTATTTGGAAACATAGAAATGACCCCTCTCTTGGAAGAAATAGGGGGATACGCTGGACTGACTTGGGACAGTCCCGGTTTATTGGTGCCAAAAAACCATACCGCTAGGGGGGTTTCTGAAAATGATGGGTCTGAAAAAGAACGACGATTTGGAGTTCCTGAAGAAATCCTATATACCCTTTTACTATCTCTATGAACGATATGGTCATAGCAAATCCTATCGTATCTACCATGATGAATTCTCTATCACTTCTTTGGATTGTATTCACCGAAGGGTTTTTGTGTTCATCGTATGCTTCCTGGGTATTATAGTGTTTCTGATGCAAGGGGACAGAATTCATACCAGACTGGCCATGGTAACAAAAACCCTAATGGATGGGATCGAGGGGAAAACATATACCATTGTCCCTATGATCATAGCAGACATATATCGGGCCTTGGACCGCCGCCAGAAGGGATTCAAACACTTCGAGAGTTGTAATCTACTGCTACAGGTTTGGTTGTTAGAGTATCTCCAGAGAGTTCAATACCGTCAAGAGTTTCCACGAAGCCCGTGGAATGATCATATAGCTTTCCATCACCTTGAGAATGACCTATATCCCATACAGGTTTGCTCAACCAGAGAGTGCTACAGAATGGGTGCAATGTTTCGACAATTTGACTGAGGATCAGGTTCAATGGATGTTTGAATGGTTCCCTACTGACGAGTTCATCATCAGATCTAGGGACGCTCCGCACTTGGTGTTGATTGGGTTAAAGGGCATATACCCTTATGTTCCCATAAGGGTTGTGAGACAAGCAAGTAGGAAGCAAGTCATACCACAAATCGTTAAAATGAGTCACTATAGGGTAGATTTTCAGGATGACAACCTCCCATAGAAATGTGAAGCTCAACATATGTGGCACCTAAAGATTATTGTAGAAAAGGACACCATCGAACCAGACCAATATCACGCAGGGCACGTGTACTTTTACCCATCATGGTTGGAGGACTGCATAGCAGGAATAATCGAGCCAGAGGTAGGTCGAGGAAACAGAGTCATAGATGAAGATGTCGAAGCATAGGTGAAGTATAACAGACTGCACAAAAGGGTTCGCGAGTCCGAGACTGAGCATCTGGAACAACACAAGACTGATATGGAATTAGTCAATGAATGGAAGGAAACGACTACCAGATCGAATGAAAGGTTAGAATATCTGGAGCAGGGTCTGATGGAGCTGGAAGGGAAGATGAGGAAAAGAGGCATAGACTGCCAGAATGCTGAAGGTATCGAAGGAGGACATCTAACAAGGGCATACCTGCTGCTGGACATGCGCGACCTGGGGAACCTGATCGATGGAGCCAAGAGAACTAGGCCTGGAGAAGGTCTTTCTGGGACCAAGTAGATTAGGTTTATTCATTTTTTCTTCTCAAATGTAATATGGCCAAGTGCCATTAGTGACTTATCTTATTTAGTATCGTTTTAGATTCATCTATCTTACATTAATGAAATAAGGCAATTATTGGCACTGAAGTTCTCTAAATCAACTTGTGGCTAGGCCTACCTCGGGCACAACGAGGCTCCCAAATTAGGACCCGAATTTACATCCTGCACTATGTGTTTAAATATTGAAAATACTCTTTGTGGAACCCTTACTGACTTGGTCACCTTTTGTTTTTCTTTCCTTTTTGATTATTCCCATTCCCCAAGGTTGGTTCACACATACTGGCATCATCAGCATATCACAACAGATCCAGAGGCCCTCCACCTCCTCCTCCTCCAAGTGCATCAAAAGGCAAAGGGAAAGATAAGATGGATAATATAAGTGGCGACAACACCGCACATGCTGAGAATGTGGAAACTTCTGATGGTCGGAGTACTCCGGCACCAAATGACTTGGTTTTGCTGTTTGAAAAGAAAATAATTGAACTGCAAGGTGAGTTTGAGCAGTTCCGTAACTTGGCAAAACTCTCTCTCACACTAAACGTCCCAGATATCAATCATCCAAATACCTAAAACCCGGCACCTCCCAGAATACACCCAACCAACGACCGAAGAATCCTCCCGTACCCCACCAATATACAACGCCCCCTTAAAATACTTTACCCATACCTACACCTCCTCAACATCAGCATCTTCCAATTCAATATCCAGAAACCACTTACCACACTCCTCAAAATACCCCACAACCTATCCCCGATCCCCAAAATTCAACCAATGATCACCACTATACCCAAACTCCTAGACTTCCCCAAAACAACCCCATATACGTGGAAACCTTACCCCACTCAACTCAATCAATCTCATATAAACCAGAATCTGCCGAGAAGGACCCGCTCATTAGGAACATGGAAAAGGAGCTCAAGAAACTCACAAACCGAGTTCATGGTGTAGAAGGAGGCAAAGGAATCGAAGGTCTGAGTTATGAGGATTTGTGCATTCAGCTAGATGTGGAACTGACGGAGGGTTACAAACCTCCTAAGTTCGAAATGTTCGATGGAACGGGTGACCCAAAGGTATATTTGAGGACCTACTGTGAGAAGCTCGTAGGGGTTGGAAAGGATTAATGGAGTTTATTTCATGTGTAGGTGAAGTGGAGATGGAAACGGAGCTAAAAATATGCAAA
>ML400490.1:69144-83427 GCA_005239525.1 Nicotiana knightiana | reverse complement strand
TCGATAAGATTATTTTTGGACAAAATTTATTTAATTAATTAGTTAAGAATTAATTAAATGTCATTCAGTTCATTAACGGAATTGATTGAAACGTATAATCCAAACGCTGCCTTTCCCTTGTGAACAGACACCTCTTCACATTACACTGCCTATAAATTCCGAGGCATGGCTTCCTTTTCACTTACTGAAAAAAAAATCCAGAATTTTCTTCTAAAAATATAATACATTCTATTCGCAGTCTCTCTCTCAAAATCGTAAGTGTGATTTTGCTCCGTTCTTTGAGTTCGTTGGTATCCTGCAACTAGTATTGCCACTGTTGCAGGAAGGTTTATTCCGTTTCATCCTGGGAGGATTTAATCCATTACCTTGACAACTTGTGAGGGGGTTAAAATTCCTTAAGGACGCACAAGGAAATTGTGGACTCGGAATATTTTATATCAGCTACTGATTTTTTGTTTCTTCTAACAGTTTGTTTTAATACAGTATCGACAACACTAATTAACGCTTCCGCTTCACGATAATGGCCTACGATTCAGGTATGTTTTCTATAAAGATTATATGTAAGATTATCATGTTCAAGATCCTGGTATACAATTAAAGATTATGCTAACATGTGATATCACGAGCCTTGATACAGATAATCTTCATTGAAGAACAACTATCTATCAATGTGTTGTTAGAATCACGTACTGCCTTCGGCAATTATGAATCATGATTTAAAATATTATCATGATTTTTAGATTTTGTTTGTAAAATACAATACTGAACTTAACCCTTTAATTTCTTTTACAAAGTACAAAACAGAACAAAATGGCTAAATAGGTTTTACCACTAGAAAATTATTAAGGACCTTGAATTTCCTTTTTGGCATGAATTAAGAGAACCTAAGACAGAGAACATAAGAACACTAGGCAAACCAGATTGCACTATATCATATACATGTAAATATAAGGATTTAACCTGGTGACTTTGCAAGGGACGGTAATGTAGTTGGTGGAGTTGGGTCTCACTAACATCCGTGATTTCCATATCTGAAAAGCAAAACCCATGCCGCGACACAGCATAAAATAATTGCGATAGAGGCTGATAATACAGTTACTGCTATCAAAAATAAATCTACATCTGCTAGGTTTCTGGAATGCATACACTTCATAGTAATTGCACGTAAATCCTTCATTGAATTGATTGTTATTTGGTTCTTATATTATATTATGCAATGAGTAATGTATATCTTTAAAGTTACATATAGTTTGTTAGTTACCAAAATGACCAAACTAGATTTTTTAAAGTATTCGCATGCATAAAATCTTATGATCTCTATTTTGTGTGTGCACTTATGTTATATAGTTTGTTAGTCACCAGAGGGGCCAAACTAGTTTGTTTATGAAAATATGCATACATAAAATTATAGTTTATCCATGAAATTAATGAAATGCCTATAATTAAAAATTAGTGGATAATTAATTTTCACTATTATTAGGACTTAAGGATTTACCCAAAGGTAAATCAATTATTCTATGAATAGTGAATATGATGAGGTAAATTAATATTCTTAGTCAAATATATATATTGTCTATCCAAAGATGGCATATATATTTAGTTAAAAATATTTAATTACCTATTAAAGACTAAATGACATTTAAATTATGATAGTGTGTCGTAATATTTACCCAAAGGAGAGCTACGCTATACTTTAACTGTTTTGTTGAATCCATATTGATTTGTGAGCATGTATTATCTATTTTGCAGTTATCCCTTTTCATTCGCTTGCTTCGTCTGTTACTGTGTTCAACGGATTAAACTTCTTTGAATGGCGTGAACAAGTCAAGTTCCTCTTAGGTGTGATGGATCTTGACTTGGCTCTGCTGAATGATAAGCCCGTTGCCATTACTGATTCGAGCAGTGCGGATGAGAAGTCTTTCCATAAAGCATGGGAATGCTTTAACAGGCTAAGCCTTATGTTTATGCGAATGAATATTGCCAACAACATTAAGAGTACTATTCCACAAACAGAATGTGCTAGGGAATACCTGACGTTTGTGGAAGAACGTTTTCGTTCTGCAGATAAGTCTCTCGCTGGTACACTAATGGCTGAACTCACGACCATGAAGTTTGATGGGTCACGTAGTATGCAAAACCGTATCATCGAGATGACTAACATTGCAACAAGACTTAAGACCATGGGGATGAAAGTGGATGACTCTTTCTTGGTTCAGTTTATTCTGAACCCGTTGCCTCCTGGGTATGTACCTTTTCAAATTAACTATAACACTATTAAGGATAAGTGGAATGTTAGTGAATTGTCCAGTATGCTTACTCAGGAGGAGTCGAGACTTAAGAAACAAGGGAGTCATTCAATTAACCTCATGGGCCACAGAGCTGGTAAAGGACTTAAAATGAAGTCCAACAAGTTCAAGAAGAAGAAAGCACATGCTAAAGCTCCACATGATGCTAACAAGGAACATAAGGACAATACATGTCGTTTCTGTAACAAGGAAGGACACTATCAGAACGATTGCCTGAGCTGCTACTGTGAACAACAAAGTAAAGGATGCTTCCAGAAACCGTCTAGGTTCTTCTAAACGTAAAGCTTGGTTCGAAAAGAAAGGTACAATTAGTGCTTTTGTATGTTTCAAATCAAATTTCGTAGAAGTTCCTAATAATACTTGGTGGCTTGATTCTGGTGCAACTGATCATGTATCTACTACGTTGCAGGGATTCCTTACGATCCAAACTACAAATCCAAATAAGGATTTCTTGTTCATGGGAAATTGTATGAAGGTTCCAATTGAAGGCATAAGGACTTATCGTTTGACCACGGAGACAGGACGTCACCTTGATCTATTACTGACTCTTTATGTACCTTCAGTTTCTAGGAATTTGATTTATCTTTCAAGACTTGATGTTTCTGGATTTGATTTAAAGTTTTGGAAATGGTTGTTTTAATTTATATGTAAGAATGCTATCTTTTATGGTTCTGGTTTTCTGATGGTTTATATAAATTGAAACTCGATATTGGTTTTTCTGAATCCCTTCTTAATGTTCAACATAATGTTGGAATTAAACGTAGTTCACTAGATGAAAGTTTTGCTTACTTGCGGCATAGACGTTTGGATCATATATCCAAAGAAAGGTTAGAAATATTAGTAAAGAATGAGATTCTTCCGAATTTAAATTTTACTGATCTTACTATATGTTTGGATTACATTAAGCGAAAGCAAACCAAGCATAGTAAGAAAGGTGTCACAAGAAGCACCCAACTTCTTGACATTATACACACCGATATTTGTGGACCCTTTGATGTTCCATCTTTTGGTGGAGAGAAATATTTTATCACTTTTATCGATGATTTTTCACGTTATGGATACATCTATTTGCTGAAAGAAAAATCTCAAGCAACAGATGCTCTCAAGGTGTTTGTTAATGAGGTTGAAAGGCAATTAGATAAAAAGGTGAAAATTATTAGGTCAGATAGAGGTGGTGAATATTATGATAAATATAACGAATCAGGACAATGTCCATGTCCATTTGCAAAGTTCCTCGAGGAACGTGGCATATGTGCACAGTATACTATGCCAGGAACACCTCAACAAAATGGTGTTGCAGAAAGGCATAATCGAACACTTATGGATATGGTTAGGAGCATGATGAGTAATTCCTCATTACCCAAATTATTGTGGATGTATGCTCTTAAAACAGTTGTATATTTATTAAACAGGGTTCCTAGTAAGGCAGTTCCAAAGACCCCTTTTGAACTGTGGACAGGAAGAAAACCTAGTTTAAGGCACCTGCATGTTTGGGGTTGCCCAGCGGAAGCTAAAATTTATAATCCAGAAGAAAAGAAATTAGATTCTCGAACAGTAAGTGGTTACTTTATTGGTTACCCAAAGAAATCTAAAGGGTATGTGTTTTACTGTCCAAATCATAGTTCGAGAATTATTGAAACCGGTAATGCAAGATTCATTGAGAATGGTGAAGTTAGTGGGAGTGTTGAAAAGCAAAGTGTGGAAATAAAAGAGGTGAGGGTCAATATTATATTACCCACGAATGTACCTACTTCCACACAGATACCAAATATTGTTCCATTTGTTGAAGAACACTTTGAAAACACCGAGCAACATTTGGATGAAACACTTCATGAAGAAAATAACTCACAAATATCTGACACAAATGAACCACAAGAAATGCCATTAAGAAAATCTCAAAGAGTTAGAAAATCGGCTATTTCGGATGATTACGTGGTTTATTTGCAAGAGTCAGATTTTAACATTGGTCTTAATAAGGATTCGGTTTCATTTTCACAAGCCATAGAAAGTAATGAGTCTGAAAAATGGATTGATGCCATGAAGGAAGAGCTAAAATCCATGGAATACAATAAAGTCTGGGATCTCGTTGAATTACTAGAAAGTTCTAAAAGAATTGGGTGTAGATGGGTCTTTAAGACCAAACGCGATTCAAATGAAAATATTGAACGATATAAAGCCAGACTTGTTGCCAAGTGTTATACTCAGAAAGGAGGCATTGATTATAAAGAGACCTTTTCACCGGTCTCAAAGAAAGACTCGTTAAGAATTATTATGGCATTGGTGGCTCATTATGATTTAGAGTTACACCAAATGGATGTGAAAACTGCCTTTCTTAATGGAGACCTCGAGGAGGAAGTTTATATGGACCAACCAGAGGGTTTCGGAACTAAAGGAAAAAGTCAAATGGTGTGTAAACTGAAGAAGATAATATATGGACTTAAACAAGCCTCACGACAATGGTATATAAAGTTTAATAATACCATAACATCTTTTGGATTTGTGAAAAATACCGTTGATCGGTGTATATACCAAAAGATCAGTGGGAGAAAGTTTATATTTTTAGTCCTATATGTTGATGACATTCTATTTGCTGCTAATGATTTAGGCATATTGCATGATACTAAAGATTTTCTCTCTAAGAATTTTGAAATGAAAGATATGGGTGAGGCATCATATGTGATAGGAATAGAAATATTTCGTGATAGATCACAAGGATTATTGGGATTGTCTCAGAAAGGCTATATCGAAAGAGTTCTAGAGAGATTTAACATGAACAATTGTTCAGCAGGAATTGTCTCAATTCAAAAAGGGGACAAATTTAGTCTCATGTAATGCCCTAAGAATGATATAGAACGAAAAGAAATGGAATCAATTCTTTACTCTTCTATTGTTGGTAGTCTGATGTATGCTCAGACTTGCACAAGACCAGATACTAGTTTTGCGGTCGGAATGCTAGGAAGATATCAGAGTAACCCAGGAATTGATCACTGGAAAGCGGCAAAGAAAGTTTTGAGGTACCTGAAAGGAACAATGGATTACATGCTCATGTATAGGAGATCCAAGAATTTGGAAGTTGTTGGATACTCGGATTCTGATTTCGTTGGATGTATTGACACTAGAAAATCCAAGTTTGGTGATTTGTTCCAATTAGCTGAAGGAGCAATATCATGGAAGAGTGTCAAACAGTCTGTCATTGCTAAATCTATGATAGAAGCAGAATTTGTGGCATGTTTTGAAGCCACAATTCATGCATTATGGCTGCGAAACTTTATTTCAGGACTTGGGGTTGTCGACACCATTACCAAGCCGCTGAAAATTTACTGTGATAATTATGCAGCAGTATTCTTCTCCAAGAACGATAAGTACTCCAAAGGTGCCAAACATATGGAGTTAAAGTACTTTACCGTTAAGGAGGAAGTTCAGAAACAAAGTGTGTCACTTGAGCATATTTGAACAGATCTCATGATTGCAGATCCGTTTGCGAAAGGCTTACAGCCAAAGATATTTAAATAACATGTACATAGAATGGGTCTTGGTTGTATTTATTACTGATGTACTTATGATGTTTTGACTCTCTGAGCTCATTTACGTGTTTCTGATATACATTAGTGATTTCTTGTTTCTCATAATGGTGTACACATTATTGTTTTGAAAAGTTACAGGATAAGTCTCAATGAGACATTATTGTGGACCATAATATTTATAGCTTATGGACCTGATACGATGAGTTGCTAATGTTGTAGTATATGGAAGGGAGTATGTAGAAAAACTATATATAACCGCCATAACTCACATTTAGCAGTTTATTGTATTATGGTGTTTATGATGGACATTATAGAAGAGATTTGTTTATACGCATTTAATGTTTATATGATTAAATATTAATATTATGTGATTATTGGTCCAAGTGGTAGAATGTAAGTTTTCTTACGTTAAGTTAATTGTGGCCCAATAGGTTTAAGGCCCATAATTAATTTTAATTAACAAATCTCATCTGTCCAATCGGTTACTTGATGGACGTACCAGATTAAGTGAGAACCTCTATAAATTGGTCCTCTCCCCACCCATTAGGGTTACCGTATTATTTTTCCTCCCATCACTAAAGGCGACGGTAACGTAAAGCTAGGGCAAGGGGCGAGAAACTAACTTACTAATTAACGCTTCCGCTTCACGATAATGGCCTACGATTCAGGTATGTTTTCTATAACGATTACATGTAAGATTATCATGTTCAAGATCACGGTATATAATTAAAGTTTATGCTAATATTTTTCTCTTGCTTTACAAAATGCACAAGTCACAGGCTTTTATATAATTACATTTGGAGGATCACGTGCACATCATGTGTTGCTTAGTAATTAGCAGATATAACAAATTGGCCACACTTTACTCTATTTTAATACTCCCCTCAAGTTGGAGGGTGTGTAACGACCCGACTTGTCGATTTAAGAACGCAGAAATGAAGCTGGCAGCTTGCTGGTTTGTTTTCACAGAAGCATGAATAGTGATCGCAGAAGCGTGAACAGTGCTCGCATATGCGTGAACAGTGCTCCCAATAGCATGGATAGTGCCTGCAGGTGCGAAACTGGGCAGCAACATAAGGACCAAAAATCAGTCACTTTGTCATTTTCGATTGAGATTTTGGAGCTCGGTTTTTTGGCGATTTTGGAGTTCTTCACGACTTTGACTTGGGTAAGTGTCCTATATCCTAAAATGTTTATATTTCATGAATCTATGATTATATTCATCGTTTAATTCGGATTTTAATGGAAGAAATTAAAATTTTGGCAAAATCTTCCAAAAACTAAAATTTAAGATTTGGAAGTCGAGTTGTTATGGGAATTGGATAAAATGGGTATGGTTGAACTCATATCGAAATGGGTGTTCGTATTTCATGAAAATTGTGTCGGGTTCCGAGGGGCCTCCCTCCGTTGACTTTTGTTGACCTTTTGGAATAAAATTTTAAGTCGACGTATTATTATCCGGGATTATTTTCGATGAATTTTAATGAAGTTATACAATTAATTTGGATAGATTTGAGCGGTCTGAGGGTCAATTCAAGTAAGAAGGTGATTTTGGAATATCAGCATAACTTTAAAAAGGTAAGTATCTCTCTTAACCTTGAGTGAGGAAATTGCCCCTTAGGCATCAAGTCTTATGTGTCATTTGTGAAATGTGAAAAAAAAGACGTGGTGATGAGTACGTACTCGGACTTATATGTGCAAAATTTATTGAGTTAAATTCTTGGGCATATTGTGTAGTAAATTGGACTAGTGTTGGCATTTATTTAATCATCTATTTGTCATGCCTAAATTCACATTTGTTGAATTAATTTTTATATGACAATTTGATGTAATTATTACTTGTATATTTATGTGAATTCTGTGAGTTTGATGGGAGGATATTTCTTGAAATTTAATTTCATTATGGATTTTCCCTCTGCAAAACAAATTAAACAAGCTTAAGGAGTTATTTTTCCATCTCTTTTGTTGTTTGAGGTTTTATATACATTGTGTGGAGCCTTGGGCTATTTTTTATGAAATTAATTAATTTTGTTATATCCTTGGAATTGGTTGTGGCCATTGGGCAAATTGTGATATGAATTGATTTTTTTGTTATGTTGCAGTGATAATATTCCGTGTAAATTGTTGTGTTATCTGAATTATTATTATTCTGAGGAATAAGGGTGGCATTCCACTGTTCATATTATGTGTGTCACGACCCTAAATCCTATTAAAGGCCGCGATGGCGCCAGACACCACTGTCAGGCTAGACAACACTAAAAGTTGATTAAATCTCTTGTTTTAGCATTTTGAAACCATTTCCTTTCATTGCATTAAATAATGAATAGTGAACTTTACTGAGTAATTAACGATGTCTTAACAAATTCAAATACTGAATAAATCCCAAAGTCATCCCAGAACCCGGTGTCACAAGTGCATGGATAATTTCTAGGAAACAAACGAGATACAATGACCGTCTGAAATACAAATGGGACAGTAAAGAAAATACAACGCAATACTTTGAAGGAGACTCTGCTGGCTGCGGGTCGTCTAGAGAGGTTGCAGCTCACCTAACTCCCCATATCAACCATGCCACTGCGTCAAGCTAGGCCACTAGATATTCATGTTCCTGTGCAACCAAAAATGCACAACAAGTGTAGTATGAGTATAAAAATAACGTGCACTCAGTAAGTATCTCGCTTAACCTCGAAGAGGTAGTGACGAGAGGTCGACTTTGACACTTACTAAAGGTCAAATTAACATAATCAAGTGTGACGCTAAACATGAATGTCATAATTAATTAACAAATAACGACAGGGAAGAACAACTTCTTTCATAATTACAAATTTTAGTCTCCGTCATTTCAGTTGACAACTTATATTTCCAGGTCATTAAACGGTTCAAATTACAGAAAGTACCCAGCAAATATCATGTGCAAGTAATGCCGAGGTTGTATGACCCGGTCCAACATAAATGTAAACTGTGCACTGCCGGAGGGTCGAACGGCACGAACCATAGATGCATCTATTACCCCCTCGCGAATCATACGTGCGACGCGATCAATTATAAATAATAGAGTTACCCCGCTCGCGAATCATACATGCGATGCAGGTGCTCATATATTACACACATTCAAACAGTCAATCCATACTTTATCAGGAAACACTTATCCAAGGGAAAGTCAATTCTCTTTTAACGATTCAGAAAAATAAAGTTTAACTTATGTAGAAATTCATTTACTAATTTGATGTGACTTATGCAATTTAAATTGTCAATAAGGTTACAAATAATTCAAGTATAGCATGCTTTCGGGTCCTAGACTACCCGGACTTAAGTACAATAGTAGCTACGCACGGACTTTCATCACCTCGTGCATACGTAGCCCCCACAAATAGTAGCACATAATCAATTATTTTACCTATGGGGATAATCCCCTCTTACAAGGTTAGAAGGAGAGTTACCTCGCTCCGCAACCAAATTCAAGATTCCAATAAACCATTGCTTCGCAAATTTGTGTCCGCAAGCCTCAAATCTAGTCATAAACAATTCGATATACATTTAATTCCATATGAATTTACTAATTTTTCGGATCAAAATTCGAAATTCATAAAAATATTGACAGTGGGACCCACGTCTCGAATCCCAGAAAAACTCATGAAATCTGAACACTCGTTCCGATACGAGTTCAACTATATAAAAATTATCGAATTCCGATATCGGATTGGCTTTCAAATCTTAAAATTTTCGTTTTTGAAAAATTTGATAAAAATCTAACTTTTCTTCCATAAATTCATGAATTCATAATGTAAATGAGTATGGAACCATGAATTATAATCAAATGAGCATGGATTACGACAACGATTGCAAATTTGATTTTTCATGGCTTCCTGCATTGCAATATGCTCTATGCGGAGCCTATCATTTTCTTGTTTCAGCATTCCATTTTCATGGCGTTCCAATTGTGACTGATTCAACAACATAATTCAATAATCCCATAATTAAACGAAGCAATTTTCACACAAGGGACTAAAGTAAAGAAGGCATATAACACCATTACCTTCATTTGGGTTCTTCTATTCTGGAATCAAAACTTCACCTGCTTGATGTCCATAGACAGCTTCTTTCCAAGTTCTAGTCTTTCTTTTTTCGGATAAAGAATACTTACCCAACTCAAACTCGTGAAAAATGCCTCTGAAATCGCCCAAAATCGAGGTCTAAAACTCTAAAAATGAACACAAATATCGGACTCCGGACATACATATTCTGTCCAGGTAAGTCATAGGTGAGATGCGACTTGTCTCAAAATTTTCAAGCCAAAAACTGCTTTACCAGCCTTCATTCAATTGACCATAACATTCTGTACAACTGTCCAAATGATGAATGGTTTAACTTTGTAAAACCTAGAATCAAAGGACTACAACTTTTATGTTTTTGAAATTTTTAGATTCCTTATATATTTCGAGATATAAGCTTCCAAAGTCGGCTCAATGCATCAGAAATTTCTGACGAATAGCTTCTGCAACAGAAAATTCTAGCAACTCCCTTTGTCCGAAATACATTCCGTTAACCTTCCGAAATCCACCCGAGACCCTCGGGACCTTAACCAATTATAACAAAATGTCCCAAAATATGATACGAACTCGCTCGAGGCCTCAAATCATATCAAACAACGTTGAAATCATGGATCGCACCCCAATTCAAGCTTAATGAACTTAGAACTTCAAACTTCTATATTCAATGTCGAAACCTATCAAATCACGTCCGATTGATCTCAAATTTTGTACAAAAGTTATATTTGACATTACGGACCTACTCCAACTTTCGGAATCAAAATCCGACCCCGATATATAAAATTCCACTTCCGGTCAAACTTCTCAAAAACCTTTCATTTTCTAACTTTCGCCAAATGACCCAAAAATGAACATCGATAACATTGAAATGTACCTCATCCCAAACTTATGAAATTCTTCCAAATTGCCAACCTCCACAATAGGCGCTGAAACGCTTCAGGGTCATCCAAAACCCGATCCAGACATACACTCAAGTTCAAAATCATCATACAAACCTATTGGTACCTTCAAATCCCAATTCCGAGGTCGTTTACTCAAAAATCACACTCTAGTTAATTCTTCCAACTTAAGGCTTCCGAAATAGGAATTCCTTTCCTAAATCAATTCCGAATTTCCCGAAATTCAATTCTAACCACGAGTACAAGTAATAATACCGGAAGTGAAGCTGCTCAAGGCCTCAAACAGCCGAATGACGCGCTAGAGCTCAAAATGACCGATCGGGTTGTTATAATGTGGGTATAAGGAAAGCATTTCACTGTTGCTATGTGTGTTGGGACATTTGTTTAACCAAAGAATTAGACCCTTTGACTAAAGCTTATTTTTAAGATGAATATGGGTTACTGATAATCAAGGTAATGGGGAAAAATGAATAATAGACAATATTGCATAAATATAGAAAATCGAAGTTGATTGTATTCGAGAATCAGATGTCTTTACAAGCTGTATTCCCTTTCCTTATATAGGAGATTCTTATAACGTAAGACTCTTGCTATGGTTACTAATTAATGACTAATTATGACATTAATGAGGCGTTACAACGGATAACGGTAATTGGGGTTCGGTTACATAACATTCGAGTAATCAATTGTGGGTCCTTGAATCTGCCCGTAGCTTTGTCTAGATTCATTCTGACCGTGCCTCTCTCCCGTTTTGATCAAGTTGAGTTTTCCGTGGCTGATAAGTTCGTGGGTTTACTAAACCGTGCCTGTTTGTACTGTACCTATCCAACTGTCGCGTTTTCCTGTGTCCACGTGACTGGCTGAGTTGTCAAAAATTGGCTTACGTGTGAAACTCTTTTTTACCAATACAGATAGTCCCCCTACTTACCAGATATTTAACGATTAATATTTGGTAAGTGGATATTCATTTATGGCGGGAATATTTTGCCGTCGCTTTTCCTTGAATCATTGTATCCTTCTCTGCACCATAGGCGTCGTTTGTAACTTCTATTTAATTCTCATACCACGTGTCCTTTTCGAATTGGTTCTACATTTACTCGGCACCTTTTAGGGCTTTTTGCGGCTATGCCAGTCTCGAAGTGACATCTTCAATTATGACTTTTCATCATTATTTTCCTTTTTCTTCATGTTTGACGGTTGTCTTCAAGTATAAATACATGTTTTCTTTTCTTTGCTTCCACGAAACACTTTTCTAACTTTATCTTTTGTAAAGAACTTTCTTCTTCGCCTTTGTAAACATGTCTTCTTCAAACCAACCTCAAATAGTAATAGATCTTGAATTAACGCCATATTCTGCTCCGACTAGGAGTTGGAGGGGTGGTAGACTTAGAAGTCTAGGATCCACTCCTTCGAGGGGCTCCTCTTCTTCTCATATAGTTCCTCCTCCTTCCACTAGATCTCCAGTTTCTCCGAGATTCAGGGTTTCTCGGTCTTTGTCTAGAGGTAGAGGCGAACGCCTTCGTGATCCTGGAGTCGATGAAATTGTCCCTACTGAGTTTGTTTTTGCTAGGGATAGTCAAGTTCTTGTAGATCAATCTTCTTCTCTTGATAGTGTCGAAAGATATCCAACCCTTATAACTGAGGGTCAGATTTCCCTTGTTCGTAGGGAATGCTTTTGGAGGTCTGACTTTCCTGTCTATATTACCAATAGTAACCAAAGAATAACATCTTACGAGACGGGATATTATTTTGTTTATACGTATCCTTTCACTTTAGGGTTTAGACCCCCCATTGACCCAGTTATAATTGAATTTTGCCATTTTTTCAATATTTTCTTAGGACAATTTGGCCCGCTTGTGTGGCGAGTTGTCGCATGTCTTAGGAGTTTGGCTTATTTAGCCTCGGTTCCTTTACCTTCAACCATATTATTCACCTCTACTCTCCTACCTTATTTCGTGAAGGGGTTTTTACTCTGATTGCTAGAAGCAAAAGAGTGATGGTAACCTTTGGAGATGATAAGGATAGGGGTTGGTACCTCTGGTATGTTGCTGTACCCACTGTTGGTTTAGTGGGTGAAGAAAATCTTCCCTTCCCTGAGAAGTGGAATCGCGCACGTGAGTATGCTTTAGCTCACATTTACTTTTTCTTGTTTTGACTTGAGATGTTTTATTAACACTGTGTCTGTTTTTTCTTCTCTCAGCAATCATGAATACTGCTGAGAATGTCTCCGGTATTCGTGATTGGGTAGAAAAATTGTTGTCTGTTGCTCCTTCAGAAGAAAGATCTTGGAAGTACCTCACTGGGAGGTATGGTTGGCAAGTAAAGACCCACAGTAAATGAAGCTCTTGTTCTTGCTTCTTTCCTTACTCGAGTCTCTTTTTTTGTCGTTTAACTTTTTTCCCTTTCTAATAGGGTTCTCTGCTCGTGGGGTTTCTGCTCATCTATCCCGAAGATGTCCTTGGCTCAAGCCCAGGAAATTATTGTTGGTTTATCTTCCTCGAAGAGGAAGATTAGTGAGTCTCATTCCGTAGAAGAACAAGAAGAGGGTGCTTTAGTGCACATGCCACAGATAAGGCGAATGGTTTTAGATGATGAGCTTACAGCCTTAACCTTGCCTTCCGTGTATGTGATTGATCCCCTGTCCTTGATGATGTTTCAAATTCCCCTATTCATGAGGGTGTTGCTCCTGACGACGTCCCTTTGGCTGTTGCCTTTCCTGCTTCTTTGAGAGAAGCTGTTTTGTTTGTTCCTTTGGATATTTCAACTTTTGTTGTTGCTTTGCCTGTAACTTCTTCAACTCTTCAACTCTCTGTGCCTGCTTCTTTGCCCGTGGCTTCTCTAGCTCCTCAACCTTCCGTGTCTGTTGTTGTTCCATCTTTGCCTGCTTCCATGCCTTCCATTAAGGATGTAGGGTCTTCCAGCAGAGAGATGCGGCAGGTGGTATTAGAGGTTCCAGCTGAGGGGAAGAGCCCGAAGTGTGTCTCAAGCCTTTGATAGGTCCCTCTGAGAAAGCAAAGCTAGCCAGCCACGGTGCTCTTACATGGGCCAATGAGGTCGTGCATACTTCTTTGAAGGTATGATGCAAGTTATCCTCTTTCACTCTCGTATATAAAATTTACCATATCTGACTGGTTTATTTCTTGTAGATTAACCTTATAGGCATGGAGCTTATGAAGAGGATTTCAAACACGGATCAAGAGACAAGACAGTTGTAGGCCGATGTTGATAATTGGAGAGCATAATATGATAGCTTAAGGATTGACATGAATGCTTTAGAAGAGGAATGGAGTACCTTGAAGCGGAAGATGAGACTCATGTCAGCAGAATTGGCAGTGGAGAGGGCTTCTTGCAGTCAGGCTCATAAAGATAAGAGTGTTCTGGAGTCTTCGTTCGTGGAGCAGCTGTCCCGTGCCTCAGAGGAGACTAGAGACTTGAAGAACTTGTTGGGGCAGAAGGAGGAATACTCAGGCGAGCTCGTGCAATCACTCACTCGTACTCAAGAAGA
>ML400490.1:0-64509 GCA_005239525.1 Nicotiana knightiana | reverse complement strand
TTCTTGAGGGCTTGCTGACATTCTTCAGTCCATTCGAACTGATTCTGCTTTTTGAGAACTGAGAAGAATTTAAAACTTTTTTCGGAAGATTTAGAAATAAACCTACCCAAAGCTGTTATTCTCCTTGTCAGTCTTTGAACTTTCTTTTTATTTATTAAAATATCAGGTATTTCCTCTATATCTTTAATTTGAGCGGGATTTACCTCTATTACTCTGTTTGACACAAGAAACCCAAAAATTTACCTGATTGCACTCCAAAAGCGCATTTCTCTGGATTTAACTTCATATTATACCTGCGTAGAATATCAAAAGCAGTAGAGAGATGCTGGAAATGGTCTTGTGCTTATGTTGATTTTACCAATATATCATCAATATAGATTTCCATCGTCTTTCCAAGATGTTCTTGGAACATTTTAGTCACTAACCTTTGATAGGTGGCTCCAGCGTTTTTTAAGCCAAAAGGCATAACTTTATAACAGTAAGTCCCCCTGTTTGTAATGAAGGAAGTTTTTTCCTCATCTGAGAGATTCATTTTAATTTGATTATAACCAGAATATGCATCTAAAAATCTCAATAATTCATGACCTGCTGTGGCGTCAATCATTTGATCTATATGTGGCAATGAGAATGAATCTTTGGGTCATGCTTTATTCAAGTCATTATAATCTACGCATACTCTCCACTTGCCATTCTTTTTAGGAACTACCATGGTGTTTTCTAGCCAGTTAGGGTACGTTACCTCTCTTATCGAACCAATCTTTAAGAGTTTTTGTACCTCTTCGTCGATCACTTGGTTATTGAATGGTCCTTGCTTTCTTTTCTTCTACTTAACAAGTATGAAGGATAGATCTTCATTTAGTTATGCCTGTTATATCTGAGTGGGACCACACAAAGCAATCTGCGTTAGCCTTTAAATAATCAATTAACTTACCTCTTCGAGCGGGGCCTAGCCTCGTGCCTATATACACTTTCTGCTCAGGCTTTTGTTTAGATAATGGAAGAGCTACGAGCTCCTCCGTAGTTATTTTGATGTGCTAATCTTCCTCCGGATCACGAATGACGTCCGGTCTGGAATCTGTTTCTGTGTGGTATATTATACCTTCCGTGGTAACTTGATTTTCCTTCTCGTAAGTATTTTCTTTCGTACCTATTTCAGCAATAATACCTTCCGTACCTATTTGGGTAGTAATTCCTTCCATGCTTGTTTGGGTTATGTTACCTGCTTGGGAGATTCCCTTATCTCGTAATTCTTCCACCTCTATTTTCTTGTTGTAGTGTACCACAGAGTTTATATTTCTTGCGGTCTGCTGATCTCCTTTGATTTGTTGAATCCCCCATTCAGAGGGAAATTTAATTACCTGATGCAACGTGGAGGGTATCGCTTTCATGTCGTGGATCCATGGCCTTCCAATGATCACGTTATAAGCCATGTCAGTATCGATGACTTGGAACCTGGCACTTTTGATCACCCCCTCAGCATAAGTGCTAAGCTCAATTTCTCCTTTTGTTATAACCGTAGAGTTATCAAACCCTGATATGGCTCGTGCTTTTGGGATTACTTGATTCCCCAGTAGCATTTCTTCCACGACTCTTAGCAAAATGATATTGACTGAACTGCCTGGATCAATCAACACTCTTTTTATGTTAATGTCATGAATAAGTAAAGATATTACCAGAGGATCGTTGTGCGGAAGCATTAATCCGTTGATATCTGCATCATTGAAGGTTATATAGTCTTCTCCACGAGCCCGTTTACCATGTGTAATTGTGAACTTTGTGGTTGTTTTGCAAATCACTCCGTTTACTTCTTAACCCCCCGTGTATTACGTTAACAGTTCGTTTTGGAGAAGGAGGCTTTGGGGGCTCATGCTTGTTCCTCATATATGCCTGTTTACCTTTATCATTAAACAATTCTATTAAATAGCCCTGTTTTAACAAATTTTCTACTTCACCTTGTAAAAATCTGCAATCCGCAGTTTTGTGCCCATGATCGTTGTGAAATTCACACCAGTGATCTGGGTTTCTTCTACTTGGATTTGACCGCATCTCTTTGGGCCACTTAACCTTGTCTCCCATGTTCCTCAATATTGAGACAAGTTCAGTAGTACTTACATTAAAGGTATGATCCCCAATTTGAGTATTACCTCTAGGTCGTTCATCTCGATCTTTTCTGGATCTAGACGAGGATGAGACTACGTCTCTTCCTTGTGGTCTATAGTCCGACCTAGTGTTTTCGAACCTGGGGCGGATATTGCATCTCGAGGGTCCTACGTAAGGATCATACCTATTTTTACCTGATCTTCTATCTGATTCAGGACGTCTGGATCTGGAATGATCTTCATCTCTCGAACGAGCAATGATATATTCTTCTATTCTGAGTTTAGTACTGTACCTGTTATATACATCGTTCAATGTTGTAGCGGGGAATTCTCTTAGACTCTCCTTAAGTCGTCTCATGGCTTCTGAGCTTTTATCGTTCAGGTTGCTTGCAAATGCCATGGCTACCCAATTATAAGGCACCCTGGGTAACTGCATTCTTTCTCGTTGAAACCTTTCTACAAACTCACGGAGTAGTTCTGTGTCTCCTTGTTTTATTTTGAATATGTCTTCCATTCTCTTCTCAACTTTCTGTGCACCAGAGTGTGCTTTTATAAACGAATCTGCAAGCTCAGCAAAAGTGTCTATAGAATTTTTAGGGAGAAGAGAATACCATGTTAGGGCCCCTTTGGTAAGTGTTTCCCCAAATTTTTTGACAAGGACTGATTCAATCTCTTATTTCGTTAAGTCGTTGCCTTTTACCCCAGTAGTGAAAGCAGTCACATGGTCGCGTGGGTCAGCTGTTCCATCATATTTGGGAATGTCAGGCATTTTAAATTCTTGGGTATAGGCAAGGGTGCCGCACTTGGATTCCAAGGTTGTTGAGAATATCTATAAACATGGATGCCTTTGATGATAGGTGGTACTCCAGGAATTTGTTCGATGCGATCGTTCTGCTCCTTCATCTGTTTCTGCATGGTTAGCAGTAAATTTTGTAATTCTGAGTTATTAGATATACCTGGTCTCGTTTTGAGAGATTCATTAGGAGTATCTCCTCTTCATGAGTTTGCCAACCCATATTGAGGATTTTCCATGGTGATGGTGTTATTGGGGTGTGGCGTCGGCTGTGTAGGTAACGCTGCCGATAATCCTCTCGCAAATTCTTGCAAAGCTTGGCTCACAGACTCTGCAATCATTTTCTTTACACGATCTTGTTCCACAGTTTGATGACTTGATCATTATCACCATTGTTGTTATTGGATCTTTCTGGGGATTGTTCCCTCGAACCACGTGGGGTTCCTGAAGGCGATGGAACTGGGGTTCCACTCCTTTGCTGGTTGTTGTCGTTGGAGTTTGACATAATTCAGAGGATATCACTTGAAAAGCAAACAAAGATTATCAGATTCCCGGTAACGGAACCAATTTGTTTAACCAAAGAATTAGACCCTTTGACTAAAGCTTATTTTTAAGATGAATACGGGTTACTGATAATCAAGGTAATGGAGAAAAATGAATAATAGACAATATTGCAGAAATATAGAAAATCGAAGTTGATTGTATTCGAGAATCAGATGCCTTTACAAGTTGTATTCCCCTCCCTTATATAGGAGATTCTTATAACGTACGACTCTTGCTATGGTTACTCATTAATGACTAATTATGAAATTAGTGAGGTGTTACAAAGGATAATGTTAATTGGGATTCGGTTACATAACGTTCGAGTAATCAATTGTGGGTTCTTGAATATGCCCGTAGCTTTGTCTAGATTCATTCTGACTGTGCCTCTCTCCTGTTTTGATCAAGTTGATTTTCCCGTGGTTGATAAGTTCGTGGGTTTACTGAATCGTGCCTCTTTGTACCGTACCTATCCATCTGTCGCATTTTCCTGTGTCCACGTGACTGGTTGAGTTGTCAAAAGCTGGCTTACGTGTGAAAGTCTTTTTTACCAATACAAAATTATTTGGGAGGAGCGATAAGGGTGGTTATAGGAGAGATAAGGATGGTTATAGGAGCGATAAGGGTGGCTATTGATATTGTCAGGGCGGAGGGATAAGGGAGGCTATTATAGAAGTGATAAGGGTGGCTATTGTCAGAGATGATATGTGATGATGTGGAGTTATTGTGTTGGTAATTTTCATGTGATGTTGGGGTATTCATTGTGTTTATTTTTACATTTTGTGCAATTTTTCTTGTTGTTTCGGTAAACTTGATAATAGCCTGATTTATGTTGAAATTGTGAGTCTGTGGCTATTGTCGGGCAGGTAATGTTATATGAGATCATGTTGAACGCTGCAATGGGTATGAAACGTGGGCACGAGGTGCCGGGAAAAAACAAAATATGATGATTTTATTATTGGCCCGTGAACTGTCCATGCAGTTGTCATATGAAAATTGGGCATGAGGTGCCGGGCAAATATGATGATTTAATTATGTGCATGAAGTGCCGTGAAAATATGAAAGTGGGTTGAGACCCGCGTTTACGAAAAATATGAAAAAGGGTTGAAATTGTATTTTTATGATTATGAAATGGGGTGTTACATGGTGACTTTTTTTTAATTGAAAGAATTATATTCAAAATATTTATTTGGAAGGATTTTTATTCAAAAAGATTTATTTGAAAGAATTATAATCGAAAGATATTTATTTGAAGAAATTATATTTGAGAGATTTATTTATAGGAAGTATATTTGAAAGATATTTATTTGAAGAAAGTAGATTTAAAAGAGATTATTCGGAAGAATTATATGTGGAAGATATTTATTTGAAGGACTTGATTTAATTGGGTGTACTTGTATTTATTATTCGTTGAGCGATATTAATGGTGTTCTTGTTGCAATGTTGTGCATATCACTGGTTGATTTGTGTTGCCCTTATTGTTATTTATTTCATATTATTTTGTATACTATATTGCACATGTTGTTAGACTAGTGAGTGTCTTGATTGTACCTCGTCAGTACTCCACTAAAGTTAGTCTTGTTACTTACTTGGTACCGACTGTGGTGTACTCATACTACACTTTTGCACATTTTTTTGTAGAGCCATATATTGGAGATATCGGACTCGGACAGAGTTAAAAAGTGATTGCAAGGATTCAAGGTAGAGCTGCTTGGTCGTTGTAGTTCCTTGGAGTATTTCCATTTTATTGTACTATTAGTTATTATTCAAATAGTATTGAGCATTCGATCCTTGATATCATTTCATGTATTCAGTTTGAGTTCGTGACTCAGTATTACCAGTCTTGGAAGGTTGATGAAACTATTTCCGCTGTTAGTTTCAATAAAAAAATGGCTTGAAATCTAATTGTAATCGTCTTACCTAGTCTTAGAGACTAAGTGTCATCATTGTATTGGTTAAAAAGAGTTTCACACGTAAGCCAACTCTTGAAAATTCAGCCACNGATGTGATTCTTTGAAGAGGTACGGAACAAAGAGGCACGATTCAATAAACCCTCGAGCTCATCAGCCACGGGAAACTCGCTCTAATCGAGACAAGGAAGGGACACGGTCAGAGTGAATCTAGACAGAGTTACGGATAGATTAAGGAATCCCCAATAAAAAGCCCAGACGTTATGTAACCTTCACATAAAAGTTACGGTTGCCCTTGGTAACGCCTCATTAATGTAATAATTAGTCATTAATGAGCAATTATTTCAAGAACCAAACGTTATATTAAGAAACCTCCTATATAAAGGAAGGAAATATAACTTGTAATGACATCTGATTTTCGAATACAATCTACTTTACTTTTCTATATTTCTGCAATATTGTCTATTACTCGTTTCTCTTTATTTAGTATTATTTCCTTGATTATCAGTAACCCGTTTTCATCCTAGAAATAGCTTTGGTCAAATGATCTATTTCTTTGGTTAAACAAATTGGTTCTGTTACCGGGGGTTCTGATAATCTTTGTTCATTTTTTCATTGATATCCTCTAAAACGATGTCGAACTCCAACGACAACAACCTACAAAGGAATGGAACACCACNTTTAGTGATAAAGTTAAACATGCATATATGAAGAACAGGCAGGAGCCCCCAAAGCCTCCTTCTCCAAAGCGAACCGTCAACGTGATACATGGAGGAGAGGAAGTAAACGGAATAGTTTGCCAATTAGCATCAAAGGTCACAATTACCCACGGAAAGCGGGTTCGAGAAGATCCAACTGAAGATGAAATAACCTTTGATGATGTAGATTTTGGTGGAATAATGCTTCCCCATAATGATTCCCTGGTAATATCCTTACTCATTCATGACACTAACGTTAAAAGACTGTTGATTGATCCAGGTAGTTCAGTCAATATCATCTTGTTAAGAGTCGTGGAAGAAATGCTAATGGAAAATTTTGGTGATCCCAAAGGCACGAGCTATATCAGGGTTTGATAACTCCACGGTGATAACCAAAGGACAGATTGAACTTAGCACTAACGCTAAGGGAGTAATTAAAAATGCTAAATGCCAAGTCATTGATACTAACATGGCTTATAATGTGATTATGGGAAGGCCTTGGATTCATGATATGAAAGAAATACCATCCACCTTACACCAGGTAATCAAATTTCCCTCAGAATGGGGAATCAGACAAATTAGAGGTGATCAACTGACCTCCAAAAATATAAATTCCGTGGCACTTTATAACAAAAAAGGGACAGAAGAGCCAGAAGATAGAGAAATCTTTCAAGCAGATGTCTCTAGCCAATCAGGTATGGAAAAAACTACTAACCAAATAGGTACGAAAAAAGTTAATATTCAAACAGGTATGAAAAGAGACACCCGAGTGAAGGAGGATTTAGTCACCATGGAAGATGCGCTGGACCATATAGATGTGGACTCTAGACCGGATGTCATTTACGAATTGGAAGAAGACGAACACGTCAAAACAACTATGGAAGAGCTCGAAGCTATTCCATTGTTTGAACAAAAACCTGAGCGGAAGGTGTATGTAGGCACTAGGCTGAGTCCCGATCGAAAAGGTACATTAATTGACTATTTAAAGGCTAATGCAGACTGTTTTGCGTGGTCCCATTCAGATATGATAGGTATTCCACCAGAGGTGATGACTCACAAACTAAATGAAGATCCATCCTTCGTACCTGTTAAACAGAAAAAAAGAAAGCAAGGACCATTCAAGAACCAATGGTTGACGAAGAAGTTAAAAAACTCTTGAAAATTGGTTCGATACGAGAGGTAAAGTACCCTAACTGGCTAGCTAACACTGTGATGGTACCCAAAAAGAATGGCAAATGGAGGGTATGTGTAGATTATACTGATTTAAATAAAGCATGCCCCAAAGATTCATTCACATTACCACATATAGATCAAATGATTGATGCCACTGCAGGTCATGAATTATTAAGCTTTCTAGATGCATATTCTGATTATAATCAGATTAAAATGGATCCCTCAGATGAGGAAAAAACTTCCTTCATTACAAACAGGGGGACTTACTGTTATAAAGTTATGCCTTTTGGCTTGAAAAATGCTGGAGCCACCTATCAAAGGTTAGTGACTAAAATGTTCCAAGAACATCTTGGAAAGACGATGGAAGTTTATATTGATGATATGTTGGTAAAATCAACACAAGCGGAAGACCATTTCCAGCATCTCTCTACTACTTTTGATATTTTACGCAGGTATAATATGAAGCTAAATCCAGAAAAATGCGCTTTTGGAGTGCAATCAGGTAAATTTTTGGGTTTCCTTGTATCGAACAGAGGAATAGAGGTAAACCCCGCTCAAATTAAAGCTATAGAAGAAATACCTGATATTTTAACAAATAAAAAAGAAGTTCAAAGACTAACAGGGAGAATAGAAGCTTTGGGAAGATTTATTTCTAAGTTTTCCGAAAAAAGATTTAAATTCTTCTCAATTCTCAAAAGCAGAATCAGCTCGAATAGACTGAAGAATGTCAGCAAGCCCTCAAGAATCTGAAGATTTATCTATCGAAACCACCCCTGCTTTCAAAGCCAAAAGAAGGGGAAAGATTGTACATCTACCTGGCTGTTTCAGAACTTGCTGTAAGTGCAGTACTGGTAAGAGAAGAAAAAGGTAAGTAATCACCTATCTACTATGTAAGTAAAACTTTGCTAGATGTTGAAACTAGATATCCACATCTGGAAAAATTAGCCTTAGCTTTAATAATGGCATATAGAAAATTACGACCATATTTTCAATGTCACCCAATCGCCGTTGTGACTTCATATCCTTTAAGAAATATTTGGCATAAACAAGAATTGTCAGGAAGATTAGCCAAGTGGCCCATAGAATTAAGTGAGCATGAAATAATCTATCAGCCTAGGACTGCAATTAAGTCTCGAATACTAGCTGATTTTGTTGCTGACTTTAGTAATAGCATTATCCCTGAAGTAGAAAAAGAGTTACAACTTTTTAACGGTGCTAATCCGGGCCTATGGACCCTATTCACCGATGACTCCTCAAATATAAAAGGTGTCGGCTTAGGCATAGTCTTAATATCACCCACGGGTGAAAAGACACGGCAAGCTATCAAGTGTTATCCTATAACTAACAATGAAGCAGAGTACAAAGGTGTTATTGCAGGGGTTGAACTCGCACAGGAACTTTCAATCGAGCAAATCGTGATCAACAACGACTCCCAACTTGTAGTAAATCAGATGCAGGGGAATTACATCGTTCGAGAGACTCGAATGCAACAGTATCTTGAAAAAGCACGAGAGCTCGTGAGACAATTCAAAACATGGAAGGTAATACAAATACCTAGAGAACAAAATGCAGAAGCAGATGCATTAGCTAACCTCGCAGTAGTCACGGAAGTAACAAACAAAGGNCTAACCAAACGGAGTTTGTGATGAAAGAAGTCCATGAAGGACACTGTGGAAATCATACAGGAGCAAGATCCTTGGTAAAAACCTTAATCAGAGTTGGGTAGTGTTGGCCCAAGATAGAAGAAGAAACCGAGAACTTCGTATCTAAATGCGACAGGTGCCTAAGATTCGCCAATAACATGCATCGACCAGCAGAATTACTACATCCAGTTATATCACTATGGCCCTTTATGAAATAGGGTATGGACATAGTAGGACCTCTTCCCCCGTCTAAGGGACAGGTACAATTTTTACTTATATTAACCGACTACTTTACAAAATGGGTAGAGGCAGAAGCATTCAAACAGGTGCGAGAAAAGGAAGTAAAAAGCTTCTTATGGCGAAACATAATATGTCGCTTTGGTATACCAAGGAAGATCGTGTTTGTGATAATGGATATAGGCTCGCAAATCACAGAATTCTTCGAAAGCTGGAAAGTCAAACGGATCACTTCAACACCATATCATCATGTGGATAACGGTCAAGCGGAATCAACGAATAAAATCATCGTCAGCAACCTGAAGAAGCGTCTAGATAAAGCCAAGGGAAATTGGTCTGACGAGTTAAATGGTGCTATGGGCATACAGAACAACTTCAAAAATAGCCACGGGATAGACTCCGTTCGCACTTGTCTATGGTTCAGAAGCCTTAATACCTGTGGAAATCGGCGAGCCAAGCATAAGGTTCATGATAGATACGAGAGAAGTAAATGACGATGAATTAAGGACTAATCTGGACCTGCTCGAACCACGAAGGGAAGCAGCATTAATACGGATGGCATCCCAAAAACAAATAATTGAGCGCTACTATAACCGCAAAGCCCATCTTCGGTACTTCAAGATTGGGGACTTCGTCCTTAAAAAAGTCTTTCAATCAACGAAGGAAGCAGGCGCAGGAAAGCTAAATCCAAACTGGGAAGGATCCTACAAAGTCTGAGGCATAGCTGGGAAGGGCGCCTATGAGTTGGAAGCTATGGACGGCAGAGTTCTACCAACAAGCTGGAATGCCATCCACCTGAAGAAGTATTACTTATAAGGAAAAGAAGTACCCCCGGTCCGGTATCACTCGTTCGATTTTATTTTGAACATTTAAAAATTTTACTAACTTTTTTAGATGATAGGCATAAAGCTAACCCATCACCAGATGATGATATTAGACCTGCAAAGACGCGAGGAAATAACACAATTCCCGGTCTAGGGTTACACTTTCTGATGGACGTTTTAAAGGGTTAAGCAGTCATCATCTAAAAAACTATATACCTTCGAGTCCGGAATGTTTTTCCTTTTCAGAAAAAGGACCACAAGGAAGGAATAATCAAGTGCTCGAGATCTCATTCTTCAAAGCTAGAACACTTGGGGGACTATACAGTATGGAAGGCTAAGATGAAGCAAAGAAGACTATCAGAAAGTCAAAAGCTCGATCCCGAAGACCCATCTACCCAACAAGACAAGTGATACGAGCAGAATCGAAAGAGATCAAAAGAGTCATCCAAATACAAAGCCTAATGCAAAAATGCAAAAAACCTTCGAACATGTTCAGGTTGAAAGGCAAAATATTAGTCACGAGGAAGAAATGTACATCTTTATACTTATTCAAAATTGTTGTAACAAAAACAGTTAGGGGTAAAAGATCATCATCAGTGTACTCATTCAAAAATTGTTATGATTAAAAACAGTTACGAAATCTTTATACTCATATAGAAAACTGTTATCAAATAAAACAGTTATGGATGAAAGATCAAAATCCTTGTATTTGTTCAGAAAACTGTTATCAAATAAAACAGTTATGGATAAGAAAATATTTCCCTCGTACTTATTAGAAAACTGTTTCCAACAAAAGTAGTTGCAGGTAAAACCCCCAATTCTTATAATAACTGTAACTAATGAAAAACAGTTGCTCCCTTGTATTTACTCGAAAAAACTGTTACCTATGAAAAACAGTTACGAAATACAAGTGTATATCAAATCTGTTAAATAAAAACAGTTGCAACATGAGTCTTAGACGATAATCGTAAACACATGTAAAATGTCGTGGAAGTTCAAACGAAAAACTTCCCTTAGAAGCATTTCTAAACATGTGAAAAATTCCTATCACTCTATTGCATAACTATGAAGTTGAGACGTCTTCTTCATTAAGCATCAATCAAAAAGGGCCCTATCTTATAAATAAAGCCTATCATAAACAAAGGCTTATATTTTGTACAAACACCGTGCCTACTATAAAAAGGTTTGAGTGATTTTAGCATTTTCATGTGAAAGTTTAGAGGTAAAACTAAAAACCTCAAAAAGCAAGACATGCAAAAGACTTAAGAGCAAAACAGAAGCTCGAAACAAAAAAAGTCATAAATTGCATTCATATCAAAAAGAGCAGCTAAGTAAGAACTAAAGTACTAACTACTACTTAGCCGCATATAATAATTACATTCTTATGACCATAAGTTGTCAGTTGGGGACTTCAAAGATCCAAATTTAACCCCGATGGAGCTGGGGATAACAATTAATCCAATAAAAAAAACAACATGGAGAACCAATACTTTAATCTTCTTGTGGAGGAGGGATGACTTCTTCATTAACAAGAGGAACGGGGGAAACTTGAGGCGAAGAGGCACGAGCAGCAGAAGTTTCACCATCAGATGGAGAAAGATTAAGACCTTGTTGAGTCTTCTCCAGAGCCTCTTTGGTTTTAGCTATTGTAGCGCTAAGGTCGAAACCTTCTTGACTCATCTCTGTCAATGTATCAAGGCGAGAATTCATATACGTCCAACTTACATCAACAACAGCCGCTTCTTCAAGATCGTTATAATTGTTTTCCCAAATTTGAAGCTCGGCTTTTAATCCATCCTTCTCCGCTTCAGCAGCTTCATGGGCAGCCCTCACAGGTACGGTCGACTCCTCCAAAATTTGGAATCTATTTAATGCATTATGCAGTTCTTCTTGGGTACGAGAGAGTGATTGTACGAGATCGCCAGAATATACCTCCTTCTGCCCTAGCAAATCCTTCAAGTTACTGATCTCCTCAGAGGCTTGAGGCAGTTGTTCAGCAAATGAGGATTCCAGAATGCTCTTATCCTTATCAGCCTGGTTTGAAGAAGTCTTCTCCACCGCCAGTTCCGTTTCCGTAATTCTCATTTGTCTTTTCAAGGTATTCCTCTCCTCCTCTAAGGCGTCCATATCAATTCTCAAGCTATCATATTGTGCCCTTAGATTACCAAGATCAGCCTGCAATTCTCTTGTTTCCTGATCCGAATTCGAGATCCTCTTCATAAGCTCCATACCAATAAGGTTGATCTACAAGAAGCAAACCAATTAGATATGATAAATTATTTAGACATGGTAAAATTCACATGTGGAAATAGAATTGCACCGTACCTTCAAGGAGGTATGCACCACTTCATTGGCCCAAGTAAGGGCTGTATGGATAGCTAGCTTGGTTTTCTCCGTGGGACCTATCAAAGGTTTGAGTCATACCTCGGGCTCACCCGTCTTCTTGAAAAGACTTCCCTCAGCTGGAACCTCTATCATCACCCTCCGCATCTCCCTGCTGGACTACTTCCCTAATGGAAGGCATGGAAACAGGCATGGATGGGACAGCAGCAGGCACTGAGGGTTGGGGAACTGAAGAAGTCACGGGAAAAATAGCAGGCACGGAAGATTGAAGAATTGAGGAAACCACAGGTAAAGATATGGCAGAAACCGTAATAGCTAAAGGAGCGGAGGAAACACGAAGAACCGATGAAACATCTTCTCTTAAAGAGTCATGAAAAACAGTAGCTAAAGGAACATCATCAGGAGCAAGATCAAAACCTTCATGGAACAAGTACTCAACAGAATCATGAACCGGGGACAGTGAAACGTTTTCAGAGGTTAAGGGTCTAACTGCAGACACGAAATACAAAGTCATGGGTGTAGACTCGTCGTCCAAAAACACCCGCCTTCTCCGTCACTTGTGCACCAAAGCACACTCCTTTTCTTCTTCTTCTTCTTCAGAATGGGACTCACCCATTTTCCTCTTCAAGGAAGACGAACTAACAATAATCTCTTGGGCCTGGGCCAGAGACATCTTTGGAACAGACGAAGCAGACACCCCACATGCAGAAAACCCTATCAAAAAGCGAAAGATCAAGCGAGAATAAAAGAAGGCTCTAGCAAGAAAAGAAGTAAAAAACTTCACTTACCATGGGTCTTTACATGCCAACCGTACTTCCCAGCGAAGTACTTCCAAGAGCTTTCTTCTAATGGAGTGACAGACAACAACTTTTCTACCCAGTCACGGATACCGGAGACATTCTCAACAGTACCCATGATTGCTGGAAGAAGAAGAAATAGATACGGTATTAATAGAACATCTCAAAGAAAAACAAATGCGAACCAAAAATGTACTTACGTGCACGATTCCACTTCTCAGGGAAGGGAATATTCTCTTCACCCACTAAACCAACAGTGGGAACATCGATATACCGGAGGTACCAACCTCTGTCCTTGTCATCATCAGGGGTTACCAACACTCTCTTAATTCGAGCAGCCAGAGTAAAAACCCCTTGACGAAACAGGACAGGAGAGTAAAGATGAATAATATGGTTGAAAGTAAAAGGAACTGAGGCTAACGAAGCTAAACTCCTAAGACACGCGACCACTCGCCATACAAGCGGACCAACTTGTCCCAAACAAATATCGAAGAAACGACAGAACTCGATTATGATTGGATCAATAGGAGGTCTAAACCCTAGTGTAAAAGGATACGTATAAACAAAAGAATAACCCGTCTTATAAGACGTTACTCTTGATTACCGTTCGGAACATAAACATGGAAATCAGACCTCCAAGAACAATCCCTATGAACCAGGGAAATATGGCCCTCAGTAATAAGGGTTGAATACCTCTCAACACTGTCTAAAGAAGAAGACTAGTCTACAAGAATTGGGTTTTCCCTAGTAAAGACAAATTCAGCGGGAATAATTTCATCAACTTTAGGTTCACGGAGATGATCGTCTTTACCTCTAGATGAAGAACGAGAAGACTTATCCCTAGGAGAAACTAAAGACCTAGAGGAAGGAGGATAAATTATATGAGAGGAAGAAGAACCTCTGGAAGGAGTGGATCCTAAACTCCTTAATCTACCGCCCCTCCAACTCCTAGTCGGGGCAGAAGAAGGTGTTAAGTTTTACAGATCTATTATTCTTTTAGGCTGATTTGATGAAGACATGTTTACAAAGGCAATGGAAAATTCTTTAAAAATAAAGGAGACAAGTTATAAAATGCTTCGTGGAAGTAAAGAGAGGAAGAAGGGTATTTATACTTGAATACGAACCTCAAAAATAGGAAAAATAATGATGAAAAGTTATAATTAAAGGTGTCACTTCGGGACTGACGCAACTGCAAAAAGCCCTAAAAGGTACCTATTAAATGCAGAACCAATCCGAGAAGGACACGTGGTATGAGCATTAAATAGAAGTGACAAACGACGCCTATGTTCATAAAAAGATGCGATGTTTCGAGGCAAAGCGGTGGCAAAATATTCCCACCATAAATGAGTATCCACTTACCAAATATTAATCGATAAATATATGGTAAGTGGGGGGACTATCTGTATTGGTAAAAAAAAGTTTCATATGTAAGCCAACTCTTGACAACTCAACCAGTTATGTGGACATAGGAGAACGCGACAGCTGGATGTGATTCTTTGAAGAGGTACGGAACAAAGAGGCACGATTCAATAAACCCTCGAGCTCATCAGCCACGGGAAACTCGCTCTAATCGAGACAAGGAAGGGACATGGTCAGAGTGAATCTAGACAGAGTTACAGATAGATTCAGGAATCCCCAATAAAAAGCTCAGACGTTATGTAACCTTCACATAACAGTTACGGTTGCCCTTGATAACGCCTCATTAATGTAATAATTAGTCATTAATGAGCAATTATTGCAAGAACCAAACGTTATATTAAGAAACCTCCTATATAAAGGAAGGAAATATAACTTGTAAGGACATCTGATTTTTGAATACAATCTACTTTGCTTTTCTATATTTTTGCAATATTGTGTATTACTCGTTTCTCTTTATTTAGTATTATTTCCTTGATTATCAGTAACCCGTGTTCATCCTAGAAATAGCTTTGGTCAAAGGATATAATTCGTTAGTTAAACAATCACGACGCCTGTGGTGGGTTTTTTTGGATCGTGACAAGTTGGTATCAGAGCTCTAGATTCATAGGTTCTACGAGTCACGAACTAGTCTAGTAGAGTCTTGTGGATCGGTACAGAGACATCTGTACTTATCTTCGAGAGGCTACAGAACTATTAGGAAATTTCCACTTCTTTCATTCCCGTCGTGCGAATTTGTTGATTGTGGAGTTTGATCCTTTGTATCTCTATTCTCTCATAGATGGTGAGGACATGCACTACCGGGTCAGCTGAGCAGGCACCCGCACATACTGCTAGGGTCGCAAGAGGCCGGGGCCAAGGTAGAGGCCGAGGAAGGGCACGTGTCACAGCTAGAACATCGGTTAGAGGGGCAGTTGAGGAGCCGCCAGTTGCTCCAATAGGGGGAGAGGCACCAGAGACACCTGTTGTTACTCCCCGACTTCAAAGACTTTAGTATAGTTCCTAAACATGTTTGGTACATTGACTCAGGCGGGATTGATCTCTGTTTCACCAAATATTTCACAGGTTGGGGGAGGAGTTCAGACTCCTACTGCCCGTATTCTAGAGCATCGAGTTCACATTGGTCAGGTTTCGGGTGTAGTACCGGTACAACCTGTTATTTCGGTTCAACCTGAGGTCAGGCCAGGGGCATCAGAAGCAAAACAAAAGAGACTTGAGAGGTTTAAGAGGTATAGTCCACCTACTT
Organism: Nicotiana knightiana; assembly: GCA_005239525.1. Classification (NCBI taxonomy): domain Eukaryota; kingdom Viridiplantae; phylum Streptophyta; class Magnoliopsida; order Solanales; family Solanaceae; genus Nicotiana; species Nicotiana knightiana. The sequence continues at coordinate 48,790 of ML400490.1, read as the reverse complement.
TCAGTGGCACAACTTCAGAGGATGCCCAAAGATTTTTAGAAAAATGTCATTGTATTCTCCGCACCATGGGTATTGTGGAAGTGAGCGGAGTTACCTTTACAACATTTCAGTTGTCAGGTGCAGTGTATCAGTGGTGGCAATTTTATGAAGAAGGTAGACCAGCCAATGCAACACCACCAACTTGGGCTCAATTTTCAGAAATGTTTTTGAAAGAGTTTGTTCCCCAGACTCTTCGAGATGCGTGGCGCATAGAGTTTGAACTGTTGCGTCAGGGCACTATGAAAGTGTCAGAATATGCTATTAGGTTCAGTGAGTTGGCACGTCATGCACCCATCTTGCTACCTACAGTCAGAAAGCGAGTCCGCAGATTCATTGAGGGGCTCGATTATGATCTTAAAATATGCAAGGCTCGAGAGTTGCAAACTGATACTCCATTTCAGAAAGTAGTGGAGATTGTGAGGAGGATTGAAGGTGTTTTAGGTGAGGAAATGGAATATAAGGAGGCCAAAAGTTCTCAAAGCTCTGGAAGGTTCAGTGGATTTACTCTTCGGCTATGACCCATTATGGCGGAGGCTCGAGCAGTCGGCTAGCTCATTCCGCACATCAGATTACTCGGGGTGCTCTAGTAAGTTCTTATAGTGCACCACCTATACGAGATTCTTACAGTGTTTATTCCAGTTATCTGGCACAGTATCAGTACGAGCATCTGTGACATCAGAGGGGTTGTTATGAGTGTGGTGATACTAGGCACATTATGAGAGATTCTCCCAGATTTGGGAGAGGTAGATTTCATCAGAACACCCAGGCTATGGGCTCCAATGCAATTACTACCCCACGTGTACAGCCAGTTAGGATGGAGGACAGGCGGGTAGAAGGCGCCCTAGAAGGGGAGGCTCATCCCGTTGATATATTTGTTATGATGTGATGGGGGCCACTACACCAAATGGTGTCGTTACAAGTATGATCCTCATTTGTTATAAAAGGATATTTTCCCTTAATTTGATTTGATTCTGAATATTTAGGGGAGTCCTCCTATTATGCTCCGCTTATGGGTGAGATTTGTAACTTTGTGACCCACTTATATGTTATCCATGTTGGGAAATTTGATGATGATAGCCCGAGTCTATCATTTTTATTTTTGTACACTATTGAGGGTTATAAGTCCAAAAGTAATTTTTTATTATTGATTAGAGTGGGTTTTGATATGATTTCGGAATAATTGATTTCAATTTTATGAATTTTATGCCCTACCAGGATGACGGTTCATTATGTGTTGAGAAAATTGTTTACAAAATTTATTGAAAAAAGAAAGAAAGGAAATTGAAAATTTCAGTTGGCACAATGTGCAAAATACTTCTGATTCGGAGTTGAGGACGAGATCCTCGCATTTTTATATATGATGTGAAATATGTAAATCGGGCTACAAGCCGTGGTGGAAGTTATATAAGGACGAGGTCCTTGTGGTGAAAATTTTTATGAGTTAAAATTTCTCCCTTTGTGAAATTAAATTTGTACTGTACGAAGTCATGCCTATTAGGCTTATTTGATAATTCTTGTATATTTTTCTATGCATATTTAGCCATAATTGTGTTGTAAACATTGAGTTTTAGCCTATAAGGTGGGTTCCCAGATGGCGTCAAATGTGACTCGTTAATTCGGGTAAATAATTATGAAGTATTCATGCCTCGGGTGTTGCTGTCACTGTTACAAAAAGTTGAAATGAGATTTTGGTGAATACGAGATTAATTGAACATGCTAGAAATTAATTATAAGCAGTTATCACGACTAGAGATGTGGTTATGGACATACATATGATGTGTGCGTAGACACGAATTGCTACAACCGGTTGACACTTATACCGTGTGTTGATGTCAGAAATTCGAAATTTATTTGGAGTGTAAAGAATTGGCTTAAAAGCTTATAAGTGTGAATAAAAGAAATAATATCCACTGAGATGATGTTGTCGGACCTCTGTTAAATTTACGGTGACGTAGAATCACCTGTGAGTATGTGTGAAATAATGCACTCGGTAATTTAATGTCATCAGAAATATTCTTGGCACGTTCGAGGACGAACGTATGTTTAAGAGGGGGAGAATGTAACGACCCGACTTGTCGATTTAAGATTTTTTGCCCCGTTCAGTGACTTAAGGTCTCTATCAGCTTTGTAATATGTAATATGACCCGTGGGTGTGGTTGAGTTTGATTTTCGGAAGATTTAGAATTAAATTGAAAGAACAATTCCTATTTAGAAGCTTAAATGGAAAGAGTTGATCGGAGAGTTGACTTTTGAGCAAACGATCCCGGAATGGAATTTTTATGATATCAATAGCTTCGTATGGGGATTTAGGCCTTAGGAGTATGTTCGGATTTGGATTCGGAAGTCCGTAGAACAATTCAACGCATTTTGGCGAAAGTTGGAAAATGGAAGATTTTTGGAAAGTCCGACCGAAGGTTAATAACGAGGTCGGATTTCGATTTCGGAAATTTGAATAGCTCCATTTCATCAATTATGAATTTTGTACAAATTTGAAGTCATTCCGGATTGATTTGATACGTTTCAGCAAAAAATATAGAAGTTGGAAGATTTGAAAACTCATAATTCGATTCGATGCGCGATTCGTAATTTCGGTGTTGTATGGTTTGAAGCCTCGTCTAAGTTCTTATTGTATTTTGGGACGTGTTGGTATATTCGGTTGAGGTTCCGAGGGCCTCGGGTGGATTTTGGAAGGTTAATGGATCAATTCGGACTTGAAGAAAAGCTACTAGAATTTTTGGGCAGCAGTTGATGCTTTCGCTTCTGCGGAAGTTTCATCACAGAAGCGACCTCGCAGAAGCAAGGAAATTGTCGTAGAAGCAATTGGAAAGGGAGCTGGACAAAGACTGGCTTGAACTCTCAGAAACGGACATTTCTTCCCTCCTGCGCAATCGCAGAAGCGCAAGTAAGAACGCAGAAGTGAAGCTGGCAGCTTGCTGGTTTTGTTTCACAAAAGCATGAACATTGATTGCAGAAGCATGAACAGTGCCCGCAGATGCGTGAACAGTGCTCGCAGAAGCGTGAACAGTGTCTGTAGGTGCGAAACTGGGCAGTAATATAAGGTCCAAATATCAGTCACTTTGTCATTTTCGATTGAGATTTTGGAGCTCGATTTTTGGGCGATTTTGGAGTTCTTCATGACTTTAACTTGGGTAAGTGTCCTATATCCTAAAGTGTTTATATTTTATGAATCTATGATTATATTCATCATTTCATTCGGATTTTAATGGAAGAAATCAAGATTTTGCCAAAATCTTCCAAAAACTAAAATTTAAGATTTGGAGGTCGAGTTGTTATCTGAATTGGATAAAATTGGTATGGTTGAATTCATATCGGAATGGGTGTTTGGATTTCATGAAAATTATGTCAGGTTTCCGAGGGGCGTGCCCCGCATTGACTTTTGTTGACTTTTTGGAATAAAATTTTAAATCGACGTGTTATTATCCGAAATTATTTCCGATGAATTTTAATGAAGTTATACAATTAATTTGGATAGATTTGAGCGGTCCGAAGGTCAATTCAAGTAAGAAGGAGATTTTGGGATACCAGCATAACTTCAAAAAGGTACGTATCTTGCCTAACCTTGAGTGGGGGAATTACCCCTTAGGCATCGAGTCTTGTGTGTCATTTGTGAAATATGAAAAAAAGCCGTGTATGTAAGGTGACGAGTACGTACTCGGGCTTATATGTGCAAAATTTATTGAGTTAAAGTCTTGGGCATATTGTGTAGTAAATTGGATGAGTGTTGGCATTTATTTAATCATCTATTTGTCATGCCTAAATTAGCATTTGTTGAATTTGTTTTTATATGACAATTTGATGTGATTATTACTTGTATATTTATGTGAATTCCGTGAGTTTGATGGGTGGATATTTCTTGGAATTTAATTTCATTATGAATTTTCCTTCTGCAAATAATTAATTAAACAAGCTTAAGGAGTTATTTTTTCATCTCTTTTGTTGTTTGAGGGTTTATATACATTTTGTAGACCCTTGGGGTATTTGTCGTGAAATTAATTAATTTTGTTATATCCTTGGAATTGGTTGTGGCCATTGGGCAAATTGTGATATGAATTGATTATTTTGTTATGTTGTCGTGATAATATTCCGTGTAAATTGTTGTGTTATCTGAATTATTATTATTCTGAGGATATAAGGTGGCATTCCACTGTTAATATTATGTGGGTATAAGGGAGGCATTTCACTGTTGTTATGTGTGTTGGGACATTGTCTGGGCAGAGCGATAAGGGTGGCTATAGGAGAGATAAGGGTGGCTATATGAGCGATAAGGGTGGCTATTGATATTGTCAGGGCGGAGGGATTAGGGAGACTATTATAGGAGTGATAAGGGTGGCTATAGGAGAGATAAGGGTGGCTATTGTCAGGGATGATATGTGATGATGTGGAGTTATTGTGTTGGTAATTTTCATGCGATGTTGGGGTATTCCTTGTGTTTATTTTTACATCTTATGCAACTTGTCTTGTTGTTTAGGTAAACTTGATAATATCCTGATTTATGTTGAAATTGTGAGCCTTTGGCTATTGTCGGGCAGGTAATTTTATATGGGATCGGGTTGCACACCGCAATGGATATGAAACGTGGGCACGAGGTGCCGGGAAAAAACAAAATATGATGATTGTCCGTGCAGTTGTGATATGAAAAGTGGGCACGAGGTGCCGCGGAAATATAATGATTTAATTATGGGAACGAAGTTCCGTAAAAATATAAAAGTAGGTTGAGACCCGTGTTTACGAAAAATATGAAAAAGGGTTGAAACATGTATTTTTATGATTATGAAATGGGGTGTTACATGGTGACATTTTTTTAATTGAAAGAATTATATTCAAAATATTTATTTGGAAGGTTATTTATTCAAAAAGATTTATTTGAAAAAATTATACTCGAAAGATATTTATTTGAAGATATTATATTTGAGAGAGATTTATTTAAAGGAGGTATATTTGAAATATATTTATTTGAAGGAATTATATTTAAAAGAGATTTATTCGGAACAATTACATGTGGAAGATATTTATTTGAAGGACTTGATTTAATTGGGTGTACTTGTATTTATTATTCGTTGAGCGATATTAATGGTGTTCTTGTTGCCATGTTGTGAATATCACTGGTTGATTTGTGTTGCCCTTATTGTTATTTATTTTCTATTATTTTGTATACTATATTGCACATGTTGTTAGACTAGTGAGTGTCCTGACTGTACCTCGTCACTACTCCACGAAGGTTAGTCTTGATGCTTACTGGGTACCAACCATGGTGTACTCATACTACAATTCTGCACATTTTTGTGCATAGCGAGGTATTGGAGCTATCGGACTCGGACAGAGTTAAAGTGTGATCGTAAGGATTTAAGGTAGAGCTGCTTGGTCGTTGCAGTTCCTTGGAGTTTTTTCATTTTATTGTACTATTAATTATTATTCAAAAAGTATTGAGTATTCGATCCTTGAGATCATTTCATGTATTCAGTTAGAATTCGTGACTGAGTATTGCCAGTCTTGGGAGGTTGATATAATTATTTCCGTTGTTAGTTTCCACAAAAAAAAAACTTGAAATGTAATTGTAATCGGCTTACCTAGTATTAGAGATTAAGTGCCATCACGACGCCTGTGGTGGGATTTTTGGGCCGTGACAGGGTGGAAGACATCGAACACTCCAATCTTGGATAGAAGTGACTGGTGTTGTTTAGTTCCTAGAGCTTTGGTCACCAAATGAGCAAGCTGGTCTTTTATATTGACATGTTCTGGCAATATAGCCCCACCTTTAATGGTGCCTCTCACAAAGTGACAATCAATTTTAATATGTTTGTCCGCTCATGGTAGATGGTGTCGGAAGCAATTTGTATGGTTGCTTTACTATCACACATCAGCTTTACAGGTTGAGAGACAATCACCCCTAATTCCTTTAGCAAACATGTCAACCAAATCACCTCAGAAACTGTTGCTGCCATGCTTCTACTCAAAGTGTATTGTCATTTTTATTTCCAAGAAACAAGTGAATCTCCCAGCTTCACAACATACCCAGTGACAGATCTCCTAGTGTTTGGGCAGGATGCCCAATCACTATCACAAAATGCAGTCAATTGTGTACATGGCTGCTTCTTAGTAGAATCCCTTTTCCTGGTGAGCCTTTGAGATACCTTACCAATCTGAGGGCAACCTCCCAGTGTGAGGTCTTAGGTTTCTGCATAAATTGGCTAAGAACCTGGACAACAAAGCTGATATTTGGCCTGATGATAGTAAGATGAGCAGCTTCCCAACTAATTTTTGATAGAAAGTAATGTCCGTATGCAAAGGATCATTAACACCTCCCACATGTTCATCATAGTCTACACTAGTGAGCTTTGTGTTCACCTCTAATGGTGTGTTAACTGGTTTATCACCACTTAAACCAACATCTGAGATCAATTCAAATGTGTACTTGCTTTGATTGACAAGTATACCATCCTTATATATCAACACCTCAATTCCCAAGAAATACCTTAGCTCACCTTGGTCATTCACTTTAAAAATTCTGTGCAGTGCATTCTTGGCTTGCTCAATTAATCTTTCACTATCACCAGTGGTTACAAGGTCATCCACATATACTAGATAATGACAATTTCATCATTTTCCTTTCTAGTGAATAGAGAGTGATCATAAGGGCTTTGAAGATAACCTGCTTCTTGGAGAGCATCTGTGAGTTTTATATTCCATTGCCTTGAGGCTTGCTTCAATCCATACAATGATTTGAGTAGTTCGCAAACTTTATACTCCCCCTGCCTCTGAAAACCCTGAGGCGGGTCCATATAAACAACCTCTTGGATATCTCCTTTTAGGAATGCCTTATTGACATCCATCTGGAATAAAGGCCAATTTTTAGAAGTTGCAACACTGATTATTGTTCTCACTGTCACCATCTTAGCAACAGGTGAGAAGGTTTCATGGTAGTCTAATCCTTCCTGTTGAGTGTAACCTTTTGCAACAAGCCTGGCCTTGTATTTGTCCACTTCTCCATTTGGCTTGTACTTAACTTTATATACCCATTTGATCCTACAGTCTGCTTCCCTTTAGGTAAGAGAACAATCTTCCAAGTGTGGTTTTGCTCTAAAGTATCAACCTATTGTTGCATTGCTCTAATCCATTTCTGATCTTGAGATGCCTCCTTGAAGTTTCTTGGCTTTGTGGGGCCTGAGAACATGCTCAAATACTTTTGATAGTCAACAGATAACTGATCATATCTCACATAATTTTCAATTGAGCATGAGCACTTAGCAGACACTCTTTTGGTAGTGACATAGTCCTTTAACCAAATGGGTGGCTTAGTAACTCTTTTGCCTCTGTCATTCGTTGCCATGTGTTCAACTGAATGTTGTCCTTCTACTGGTTCCTTATTAGGCATATCTCTATTAGACTCTGTTAGTTGATAAGCATGTATTGTCTCTATTGAAGGATTCAGTACAATGTGTTGTGTATCTGACTGATGATCTGCAATGTCATATGTGTGTGTACTTTCTGTAGACTCACTTCCATCTTGGTGTATTGGAGCAGGTGACTATTGTGGTGAGGGTGAAGCATGATAATTATCTTCATATGTGGATGTCTACCTCCTAAATTGGTTATTGGCATGAATAATACATCATCTTCATTTTCAACTGGCATAGACCTGAAAGGGAAAGTTCTTTCCTAAAATTGACATCCCTACTGATAAAAAAGGTCTTAGTGTCCAAGTCAAATAACGTGTACCCCTTCTGAGTCTCAGAATAGACCATTAACACGTTTTCCTTGTTCTAAGAGCTAGTTTATCAAACCTAGGTAGGCTTCTTGCATAGCATAAACAGCCAAATAGTCTCAAATGATCCATTACTGGTTCCTTACCATAGAGTATCTCATATGGTGTTTTGCCTTCTAGTACTGGTGTAGGCAACTTATTTATTAGATAGACTGTTGTTTTAACACATTCACCCCAAAATATGACTGGGATATCACCTTGAATTTTCAATGCTCTTGCCACTTCTAAAATATGCCTATGTTTTCTTTCTATTGTCCCATTTTGCTGTGGTGTATAAGCACAACTGCTTTGATGAATTATTCCAATAGAAGTGAAGAGTTAATTACATTGAGAATTAAAGAATTATGTGTCATTATCTGACCTTAACACTTTCACACATATACCGAACTGAGTTTTTATTATAGTCAAGAAATCCTTAAGTACAACTGATACTTCACATTTAGATTGAAGTAAACAGACCCAAGTGTACCTACTATATTCATCCACCCCAATAACAAAAAAAATTGTTTTCTATCAAAAGTAGGCCTTCTATAAGGTCCCATACGTCTACATGTGTCAGTTTGAAAATACCAGTAGTACTACTCTTGCTAATAGGAAACTTTAATATCACTTGTTTTGTCATTGGGCATACTGAGCATTGCTCTTGCACTGCGTTATTTAGTTCGTTCTTCGGTATTAGCATGTGTTGCGTTGCTATACCTGAAGAATGTCCTAGCCTTAAGTGCCACAACTCAGCTTCATCAGCACCTTTAATTACAGTTGCCCCTACTGTAGGCCTTACTTCTCTTTGAAATATGTAGAGTCTGTTATTTTCTCTACCAATCCCCATTACCTTTCCATTGTAGAGTCCCTGAAACACACATGTAAAATGGAAGTAAATTGAATTTGAAGTCTGGCACGTGTAACACATTCGTGATTTTATGACTTCCTAATACCACTGTACTTCCTGCACTAGATATAGATGACTTATTGCCAGTTGGTACTTGTACTCTACTGTTGTGACTCTTTTCTAAGCTTCTTATGTCTTCTAACAACTCCTTACATGGTGTAATATGGTGTGATGCCCCTGAGTCTATTATCTATTCACAAATATAAGTCTCAGAAAACAATGTAATAGTACCTGCCACCATGTTCGAGTTGCAATTACCTGGTGGAGGTTTATTAAGCAAGCTCATGAGTTGTGAATACTCTTTCTCAGTAAAAAAGTGTCCCTGCACCTGATCCTCAATTGTTGCACTGTTGATGCTTGGCTTATAGCCTCCTCCAGTCTGTGTTCTGCTGTTAGATTGCCCAAGAGTTCCACCAAAGTGACCATTTTTCTTCTTATTTTTTAATTCTGGGGGTTACCCTACAATCTTGTAGCAATTTTCCTTCAAGTGGCCTTTATAGCCACAATATTCACATATCATACATGGTCCTCTTGGTTTGAACCCTTGTATTTTTTCCTGCAAGCATAGTCAATGGATCTTTGTGAGTATCCACAACACCAAGCGATCTACGGCTCTCTTCCTGTGTGACAATCGCATAAACTTCATTTACCGTCACCACTGGTTTCCTTGCAAGTATATTGCTTCTTACATTGCTGTAACTTTCATTCAATCCCACAAAGAATTGCAGCATTCTTTAAGACTTCAGGAGTTCAATAGATGGCTTCGCCTCTTCAAAATCACAGTTTGATAAAGGATCCAACACATCCAATTCGTCCCACAAATCCTTCATTTTGGTATAGTAACTTGTTACTGAATCTGTTCCTTTCCTCATTGTTGCAGGTGGTAAATTCTCGTCAAGTTTGAGCGATCAAATCTCTCCTGAAAATCGTTCCACACTTTCCTCGCATCTGATGCATAGACAATGCTTGGCATTAATTCATTCAAAATTGTGCTTATTATCCATGACAACATTATCGCGTTGCAGTTTTTCAATTTCTCAACCAATTCCCCTTTGTATCTAGACTTTATGCATGTTCCATCCACAAAACCTAGTTTGCTCTTTCCTCGCAAGGCCAATTTCATTGCTCTACTCCACAGAGCATAATTTTCTGGCCTTGTGAGCTTGATTGGAATTAAAACCAGCCCTGGAGTATCTCCAACTTGAAGGTATAGTGGATGATTGTGATCAAGTGAACTTACTTCATTTTCTGCCAGGTCTGCCTTTTTCCATCTCGAAATTATTCTTATTCAGTCGGAGCTTTACGTCGGAGTTCATGCCTCACGACCGCCGCTTTGATACCATATTAAATTGAGGATTAATCTCTATGAATCTTAGTTCAATTGACAGAAATAGGGAGCTAGGGTTCATCTATGGAAGAAGAATATTCTGGAATCTGGAGAGAAGAAAGTATGAGGAAGAAGATCTGATTTTTCTCTTGCTTTAGAATATGCATAAGTCACAGACTTTTATACAATTACATTTGGAGGATCACATGCACATCTTGTGCTGCTTATTAACCAACTTACTAACAACCCTAACTACCTACACCAACAGTAATTAACAGATATAACAAACTGGCCACACTTTACTCTATTTTAATAAATGAGGCCACGCATGTTCCCACGAAGAAAGAACCAAACATGTAGTCCACTGAAAGACGATAATTAGTGTAACAACTAAATTTCTCTCCTGAAAAATAATAATCAAGACAAGAACTATAGCGACAAATATTATATTCCATTTCAAGTGGTGGGGTTACAATCTCTAAAATATCTCTAAATATAAATAGATGTATTCCTTTGATTCTTTTCCTCGTCGACGATAGTTCAAGAGCTTGAGAGATTGATCTTGAACTTGACAGATTTCAGATTTGTAGTACGTCACGAACAATTAGAAGATCGTCACGAACCAGGATTTGGTGTTGGGTTATCACGAATGGAAGATTTGAAGCCGCCCGCCTATGATTTGAGTCCGCGTTTGGAATTTTACCACAGAAGACGATTGCAGATATGGATGGAGACATTGATGCTATTCTTCAGAGCTTCTTTAGCCTGTCCTTCTTCTTTCTTGTGTCTTAGCCTTCTCCTTTGACGCCTTTATATAGGTGTGGGTTGGAGTAGTCTCCAAGAAAACCCTAGTGGGTCATTGGGCTTGAGGTTTATGGGCCAACCCATTTTATAGAAGACCAATTGATGGGCTAGCCCAATAATACATTGAACTCTCCAAGAAAACCCCAATAATACATTGAACTTTTTATTTAAATCAATTTGTTTTAGTTTTAAATAATCGACCCAATTATACTAGCCCATAGTATCATTTGGACTAATATGTATTTAATATATGATAAAATTCAAATTACTTATGGATGCAAAATTAATAAAATTTTAATTGTCTACAAATGCCCCCCTGCTTCAAAGCTTGCCGAGGTGTAGAGTTATCATAACTTGAAGACATGATTTGAAGTAATTTTATTTAGCTAACGACATTGTTAAGTTTGACCTAACATAATGAAGAAGGTTTTAATCCAAATATAATGGATGATGTAGCTTTTGCTTGACCAAAAAGTATGAAACCTTTTGCTAAACTACTTTAAATAAAAAAAAGGTGAAGGGTAAACTCTAGTTAAATATAATAAGTTCTAGATCTAACATGTACTAGTATAATAATGCCGAATAACGCTATAACCAAGTTAACACAAACGGTATTAAATGCTATCAAGAATGAATAGTGAGACAATGATGAGCAATAAATATATTAAATGGCAATAAATGTAAATAGAGAGAATAATTCACCCAAATATTGAATAAGGTGGATGATTCGTCCCTCTGACAACAATATAAGACATACGAATATGGGAATATATGAGGCTTTCTCGGATCTGATGCGTGAAAAAGGTAGAACAAACAACAAATTGAATCACTGTGGAAAGGTAAAGTTTTGTATTATTTCTCAAGAGTCAACTTTTCATGAGAGTTCTTATCAGAGTGAATGTTACATGCCTTTTGCCTTCTTTATTTTACTATTTATATGGGATATTCCCAAAAACCCTAAAAAAATACAGTAGAGAGAATATTCAATAGAATATTCCTTTAGATAGTTCCAAAGCTATACTAGCCGTTATTCCCTTTTTCGCTACTCGAACTTTGTCTTGATACATTTCTCGGTGGCTCCCTATTGTCAAGCCCTAGTCGACCTCAGCCAAGTCGCCCATGATGAGTCACAGTTCTCACACTCGATCATGTCTTCATGCAGAATTTACTTAGCTAGATTTTGACCCATACAGTTAGTTCCTCCGCTTATAGAGGTCGTCTTTTGGTCGATATCAATGAGCGGATTTCATCAACAGTAATTCTTGATAAGTTTGAACGTAGAGGTCGAGTAATGATGAATGTTGCCAAGTTAATGATGTGTCGCTCCGAGAGATTCGATCAGTGAGGCGGGTTTAAGATGATGTCATAGCTGCATGCGTCATCATTACGTATCTTCCCGATGCGTTGCATCATTTCTCGAGCCTCTGTCGTTTTGATTCTGGTGTTATTTGACGGTTGATTGCACTGATTTGAGCGTCGTGGTTTTATATAGATAGTAGGGGATAGACCCTTTGGAGACAATCTTTACCCTCTCTGAATCTTCAATCTGGCCCATCGTGTCTTCTCCTTCTTCTTGCGTTCAAACTTATTGCAACTTCCGTCAACACCATTTCTTCTACACCTTCCTCCACTGTATACAAACTAGAATAAGATGACTAACGTAACTCCTAACCTCGAGATGATCTCAGATCCAACTCCGATATCAGTGGCTATGCCTTCTGGTGATGGGGAGGCCATTGTTATGGAGGATGAAATCTTCCCCATTGTGGAGGAGATCATTCCCCGTAACCCAAGATCCAGCTCGTATTTTTTGAATAAACTTGTACATGACCCCGAGCCCGTGAGGTCCGAGATGGAGGCAAAACATATAGTTGCACTCAGGGACAAATACAGCATCCCTACTCACATTGACCTGGTTCTCGCTGGGAACGACGTGGTCCAGGTTCACCGGCCTGGGTACTGCACGTTTTACGCCTACCCGTTCTAAGTGGGTTACTCTCTCCCTCTTCCTCCATTGGCGACGGAATTTTGGAGTTACTATGGTGTCTGCCCGGCCCAACTCTCCCCCTATATTTACAAGTTTTTTCTCATGCTGAAAAAGCTTGCGGAGCTGGCCGGCTGCGAAATCTCTATTTGCCACTTGTTGCATCTTTTTGCGCCAAGCTTCCATAGGAGCACGATGATATATCTTATCCACCGCGGGAACAAGGGGCTGGTGGGAGTAATAGATGATAAGGCAAATTGTCGGTTTTGGTTCAACTTCTTTTTTTCAAAACTGAGCACGTGGTGGCAAGCCCTATGGATTTCCCGAGCAGTGTAATTTTGCCCGTAAATGTTCTCGTTGATTGAAGTACATTCTTTCCCCTTTTCTCCTTTTTTGTGGCTTCGCTTTCTGTTCCTTTCGTGTAGCCGAGAAACATTCCCCTTCATTGGTCGCCGACATTTGTGACTGGGTGGCCCATGTCTTGCCCCACACAATAGGGATCCACGGCTAGGCGTCTTTTAATAAGAAATTTGGGCCCATGCCCTCGACCAGTAAGTCAAGTTTCGTTCTCTAAATGCCTCGACCTCGTTACAGTCCTTTTTTTCTCTTTTACTTACAATTTTTCCTTTGGTGTTAGGTCGAAGAGCTTCGAAAAGGAGAAGGCTCCCATTCCCACATTTTGCCAAGCGGTTGCCTCAGCAAGGTTATAGTTCGTGCTAACCGAATCTGTGCAGAATACTTCCTCACAGACTCCGGCTTTAAGTGAACCCAGCCTTCGGGCGGCTGCTCCGCCAACGGAGGCTCTGGCCTCCCTAATACTATACCTAGTATACGAGTCTTTACCGTGAGAGGAGGAAGTGGCTCCGCTGAAAAGGCGGAGAGTGGAGATCAGTTGTGTGGTTACGGACGTGTCTGGAGTTCAGAGTGAAGTTATTTTAGGCGTGGAGTTGGCGCGTCCTCCAGTTGTGGAGACTGTTCCCCCGCCAGAGGTCACCATGGAAGGGAGTTCATCGGAGGCAGCGGAGGTCGCCATGGAAAAAGGGCGGTAAGGGGCAGCTAAAGTCGCATCCTCATCCGCTGGAGGGAGAGGAAAGATAGTTGTCGTGGATGACATTGGGTCCGACTCTGACATAGACCCCGAGGAGGGTGTGGACGTTGGATGAGGGGTTGACGTCTACCCGAAACATCATTATCCCCTTGGACTATAATTTTTTAGTTAACTCGGAGAGCGTGGTCCCAGCTTTGACTCCCCTCTACACGGGCACCGAGAATAGGACTTTACAGACACTGAAGGATGCCGACCTATCGTTAGGCATCTCCGGGATGGCCATGCGAGTAAGTTTCTTGTCTTTTTGGTGTTTTCGTATCTTTTCCTTTTCTTTATGTTACCCGTATTTGCTGACCGTTTTCTACCTGCTTATCAAACCCCCATTTTGGAGATCAAGAGTGCCTCTCGAGAAGAGAAGAGGAGGGATCTCTATAAAAGAATGAAGTCCAAGTATAGGGAGTATCATACCAAGCATCATGCACTGAGCAGCATACTAAACGAGGATGGTCAGTTCCAGTCTCTCTGGGACGAGCTGAAATAGCAAGATGATAAGCTGAAGCAGAAGGACGATGCGCTTGTGAGAGCCATCGGCAGGTGTAGCGAGCTCGAAGGAACATTGAGAGTTAAAGAGGACGAACTTGAGGTGAGCAAGGGGGTTATGGCCGAGTGCGTCGACCTTCAGGCTCAGGTGCCTCCTTGGGGGACGAGCTCGAGCAAAGTGAAGCTAGGGCCAACGACTTGGGTGGCGAGTTGGCCATAAAAGCGACAGAGTTAGATAGAGTCGAGAAAGCCAGGACGGCGGTTGTAGCAGAGGCGGTGAAATTAGCGGGTTCCATCTGTGTCCTCAAATCTGAGTGGGCAAATGAAGTAGACACGTCTACGCTTAAGGAGGCGAGACTCAAAGAACGTATTGGTGTCTTAGAGACACAGGTTTTGGAATGAGCAAATTGCCGCCCTCAAGACCGAGAACGCACAACTACTAGCTAAATCGTCTACCTCACATGCTTCCACTTATACCAATGTTCCACGGGGCTTGTATGAGAAGTGGGTTCATGCTGAGGCACATCTAGATATATTCAGGAGCTTGATGACGGACGGGAAAGCTTCTGAGGTGGAATTTGAGGATGCTCTTTTTAAGGCACGTGCAACTCAGAATGCTTGTGGCTATGATCCCAGCATGCCCGGGGAGGGTGATGATGAAGACGATTTGGACGGGCTCCAGCCGGGGTATGATGATGAATACTCCAATGGCGAGGGTGCTGGTGATGATGGCGATTAGGGTGGTGCTGCCGAGTAGTGTACTTGCTTTGTACTTTTGTTGTTCTCTTTTTTTTTTTCTTTTTTTTGCGGCATCTGTTTGGCCCTTGTAAGATAATATTTTGGAATGATAATACTTTTGTTGTCCGTTTCTGAGTTTCTTATTTTTCCTCTGAATGCTTTCCTCAATTAACTGCTTTGGTCACAATTAATTAGGCCGACTATAATTTAAGCTCATGCGCGATTGAACTGTTACTTAATTAGTTCGAGCCAAGTTGTATGCAAGTGTCTTACTTAATTCGAGCGGGGTCG
Source organism: Nicotiana knightiana (assembly GCA_005239525.1). Lineage (NCBI taxonomy): Eukaryota > Viridiplantae > Streptophyta > Magnoliopsida > Solanales > Solanaceae > Nicotiana > Nicotiana knightiana. Next base: position 33,347 of record ML400490.1, on the reverse strand, counting down.
AATATGAGTCAATTCAATCAAGGTCGAATATGAGTCGATTCGAGCGAGGTCGAATATAAGATGAGTCGAACGAGGTTAAATGTAAGTTAATTCGAACGAGGTCGAATGTAAGTCGATTCAAGCAAAGTCGAAAGTTGACTTCAAAATTAATTCGACCGAGGTCGAATGTAAGTCGATTCAAGCAAAGTCGAATGTTGACTTTAAAATTAATTCGAACGAGGTCGAATGTCGATTTTTAAAATTGATTTGAACGAGGTCGAATGTAAGTCGATTCGAGCAAGGGAAAAACAAATGCGAACCAAAAATGAACCAGAGGTCGAATGTCGATTTTTAAAATTGATTTGAACGAGGTCGAATGTAAGTCGATTCGAGCAAGGTCGAATGTTGACTTTAAAATTGATTCGAACAAGGTCGAATGTTGGTTAATTCGAGCGGGGTCGAATGTCGACTTTTAAATTAATTCGAGTGAGGTCGAATGTTGTTTCCTAGATTGGCGTAATGTGTAAACTTCGTGGAGACATGTGAACATCATATGGTTGCATATTTAGCTTTGTTTATACATTTATTGGAGAAGTTTACATATTTTTGCTATGTTCGTACATACATTGGAGAAGTCTCAGTCTATCTAGTCCCTTCATTGGTCGACCTGGAGAAGTAGTTGAGAGTTCGAGCGATGAAATTACACTCAACTTCGAGATGCCCTCTTCGTCGCCTCATTAAAAACCTCCCCAAGAAAATCCAATGGGGACAAAACTCGAGTGATGGAAAAAGAGTACGACTTGGAGGATGTCTATCCTTAGAAGTTGAAGTATTTGAGGTGGGCGACATTCCAATTGTTTGGTAGTAATTTTCCCTCCATTATTTCTAGTTGGAATGACCATTTTCTTATTGCCGCCATGATTTTGTATGGGCCATCCCAATTGGTCCCAAGTTTGCCTTCCCGTGGATCTTTTCTCGCATGTGTTTTAGCCTTGAGTACATAGTCTTCGACTTTGAGTGGTCTGACCTTGGCTTTTTTGTTGTAGTACTACTCTGCCTATTGTTTTTGGGCTACAATTTTTATGTAAGCCATGTCTCTTCGTTCTTCGGCCTCATCGAGGTCTTGACTTCTACTTTCATTGTTGCTTGGCCTGCTCTCATTTGAATATCTTAGTCTTGGTTCTCTGACCTTGACCAGTATCACTGCATCAGTCCCATAGACTAGTGAGTATGGTGTTTCCCCTTCTCATGTCTTTGGTGTGGTGCGATATGCCCATAACACTTCTGGTAGCACCTCTGGCCACAGTCCCTTGGCGTTTTCGAGATTCTTTTTCATGATATTCAATATCATTTTGTTGGATGATTCAGCTTGTCCGTTGCCAGCAAGGTGATATGGCGTGGAGAGTATTCTTTTGATGTTCCATTTATCGAAGAACTCGATGACCTTTTTCCTTGTAAATTGAGCTCCGTTGTCACAACTGATTTCTTTGGGGATGCTAAAGTGGCATACGATGTTCCTCCATATAAAGGCGATCACTTCTTGTTTACGTATTTGGGCGAATGCACCTGCTTCCACCCATTTGGAAAAATAGTCAATTAAAACCAAAAGAAATTGTACATTACCTCCTGCGGGAAGGGGGCCAACGATATCGATTCCCCATTTGATGAAGGGCCAGGGTGACGTGACTGAGTGGAGGTGTTAGCCCGCTTGGTGGATCATGGGGGCGTACTTTTGGCATGGTTTTTAACTAAATCAGTTGCTTCCTTTTTCATTGTGGGTCATTAGTAGCTTGCTCGTATGAGACATCTGACTAGGGATCGACTGCCGGTGTGAGCCACGCAATGACCCTCGTGGACCTCTTCTAGGATGCGCTATGTCTAGTTTGGACCCAGACATTTTGCTAGAGGGCCGTCATACGCCCTCTTGTACAGGTCGTTGTTGATGATGTTATACCTGCCTACCTGCATTCGAAGCTTTTTGGCTTCTTTTGTCGTTTGGGAGCACGTCATTTTGCAGGTAGGGGATGATACGATTGCGCTAGTCCCAAGTAAGGTTAGTAGCGCGTACCTCAATTTGGTCGATGGTTGAATGGAGGAGTGTGACCACATTCCCTTTTTCATTTATGCTTTTGGTAGCTGTTGTCAATTTGGAGAGGCCATCTGCTTCAACATTCTGCGCTCGAGGTATCTAGTCGAGCTGGCATTCGTCGAACTCGGGCAGTAACTTGCAGATCTCGGCCTGATATTTTTGTAGCCTTTTTTTCTTGATTTGGAAAGTCCCCGTGACTTGATTGACGACGAGTTGTGAGTCACATTGAAGGACTACCCGGGGTGCTCCGTACTTGAGGGCCAGTAATCACGGCCTCATACTTGGCCTCATTGTTAGTCATATCGAGACACCATATAGACTGGCGAATTATCTCGCTTGTCGAGACCTCGGGTACGAGTCCCTATCCAGATCATGACGCGTTGGAGACGTCATCGGTGTACAGAATCCATAGGTCGCGTGTGTTGGGGGAAGTACTAGTGTCTTCCCTTTCGACCTCGGGCATTATTTTAGCGACGAAGTCGGCAAGTACTTGCGACTTTTTCGTTGTTCGCGGCTGATAGGTTATATCGTGATCGCTCAACTAGATGGCCCATTTGTCATACCTACTTGACACCTCGGGCTTGTATAGGATACTTCTTAGAGGACAGGTCGTGACCACCGAGATGGGGTGGCATTGGAAATAAGGTCTAAGCTTTCGTGAAGCTTTGACTAGAGCCAAGGCTAGCTTTTCGAGGTGGGGGTACCTCGTTTCAGTGTCGACTAAGGTCTTTCTAGTGTAGTATATTAGAGATTGCATACCTTTATTTTCTCAGACCAGGACTGCGCTTACTGCAACGTCGGACACGGCCAGATAGATTAGGAGGCGTTCTTCGGGTTCTTCCTTAGCAAGCAACGGGGGCGAAGATAAGTACGTCTTTAGTTTTCTCAAGGTGTCGACGCACTCTGAATCCCATTGGAGTCTGTTGCCCTTTTTGATCACCCTGAAGAACTTGTGGTATCTATCAGAGTATCGTGAGATGAACCTCGATAGGGTGGCTATACGACAGGTAAGCTTTTGTACATGCTTCTTGCTGGTCAAGTTTTCTGGTATTCCCTGTATAGCCTTGATTTGGTCGGGGTTAACCGCAATGCCTCTTTGCGACACTAAAAAGTCGAGGAACTTTCATGAGTTTACGCTGAAGGCGCATTTCTCGGGGTTCAATTTCATGTCGTATTGCATGTGTATGTTGAATGCTTCTCTCAAATGGTCGATATGATCTTCCTTTCTTTTTGACTTCACCAACATGTTGTCTATATATACTTCCATGGTTTTTCCAAGCTGTTCTTTGAACATTTTGGTTACTAGCCTTTGATATGTCACCCCCTGTATTTTTCAATCTGAATGGCATAACTCTATAGCAGTACATCCCTTGGTGGGTGATGAAAGTAGTTTTCTCCAGGTCCTCATCCTCCGTGAGGATTTGGTTGTAACCGAGTAGGCGTCCAAGAAACTTAATAGCCCGTGCCCTGCTATTGCGTCGATGAGTTGATCAATGTGAGGCAGTGGGAATGAGTCTTTCGGGCATTCCTTGTTCAGATCTGTGAAGTCTACATGCGCCATTTTTCATTTTTCTTTTTCACCATGACCACGTTGGCGACCCATTGGGGGTACTTTGACTCCCTGATAGAGTCGGTTTCAAGCAATTTTCCACCTCTTTGCAGATGGCATCATTTATTGCGGCGTTGAATTTTCTTCTAACCTACCGTACCGGGGGGTTGAGTGGGTTGACGTTCAGCTTATGTGTTGCTATTTTCTTTGAGATGCCCGGCATATCTGCATGGGAAAAGACAAACAAGTCCACATTGTCAGTTAAAAATTGATGGAATTTACCTGGTTCTTGAAGTTTGGGGCTGATATAAGCTTTTTTGTTGTGGTCGCTTTTATCTAGCTGAACAGGGTCGCGATCTTCCCCAGTTGATCCCGTGGCTTCCATGACTTTGGGGTCCTTGAAGACATCTTTCCTTTTGTCGCCGTCTGACCTCGACCTTGTTAATTGCTATGCTTCTGCGCCTTTGCCTTTCAACTGTTGAGTGTACGTGCAGTCTTGGGCGATGTGATAGCATTCTTGGGCCGTGCGCTGCTCACCACGAATGCTGAATAATCCCCACGGGGTGGGAAACTTGAATCTGATATAGGCTAGATGGGACGGCCCTCATGGCGTGTATCCAAGGTCATCCTATGATGGCATTGTACGCCGTGTCTTGATCCATAATATGGAACGTTGTTTCCAGGGTGATACCACCGGCCAGAACGGGTAGTGTGATTTCTCTGGAGGTCCATTCAACTGCATTGTTAAAACATGTTAGTGTGATGCAGCGTGGCACTATCTTATCTTCGAGCCTCATTTGTGTGAGAACCCGAGGGTGGATAATGCATGTGCCGCTTCCGTCATCTACTATAATCCATTTTACATCAATATCTGAAATGTGCAAAGTAATAACAAGAGCATTATAGTGAAGAAAGGTCAACAGTGGGTATCTGACTCGTCGAAGATGATAATTTCTTCGAGGTCATCATACCGTTCATGGGTGATTGACCGCTTCAACTTGTGGGTGGCTGTGAATTTCACGTTGTCGATTGTCACATCGTCGCCTCTACCGATGATCATCTGTATGGTGCGAGCTGGGGAGGGTGACTTCGGGGGACCTTGATGTTTTTCTCTCCCTTAAACGAAGTTCGCTCTTCCTCGGTCGCTTATCAGCTCTCTCAAATGCCCTCAGTGGAGCATGTTAACTACCTCTTGCCTCAAGGCGATGCAGTCCTCAGTCTTATGACCTCGTTCCTGATGAAATTCACAGAGGGCGTTCGACTTTCTGGTGTTTGGGTCGGACTTCATCTTTTGTGGCCATTTCACCTTTGGGCTGAGCTTCTCTAGGGCATAGACTATCTCTGAAGGAGAAACACAAAAATTATGAGTAAATAATAGTGGAGGCATACCTCTTTCATTTTGGTGAGTCCCTGTTTGCGGCCTGGACGGGCCGTTGCCATGACGGGGGGGGGGGGGGAAGGNGGGGGGGGGGGGGGGTATGAAGGCAGTTCTGAAGTATGGCTGATGCCTTTCAAGGTTGAGGCGCGAACCTACATGATCCCTTCTGTTATCATTTCTGCATTTTTTCTTTACTCCATCTGGACCGACGTCAACCACTGGGTTGGTCTGTTGAGGTCGTCCTCGTCCTCTCTCACCTTGGCAAAATAGGCTTTGTGTATTGCTTCCCAAGTAGTGGGGGGGGGTACTTTATGAGCCTGCTCAACAGTTTTCTAGTCGCCCTCGAACCGCTCCTATTTAGCCCGTTTTGGAAAGTTGCTACTGCCATTCCCTCCGATACATTTGGGAGAGTCACTCTCACTCGGTTAAACCTAGCGAGGAAGTCTACGAGACCTTCACTGGGTGACTGTTTAATGGCGAATATATCATTCACCCTTGCATCTACTTTCTTGGCCCCGGCATGGGAGGTGACGAACTTGTCGACCATCTCGTCAAATGTTTCTATGGATCGTGCTGGCAGTTGTGAGTACCATGTCAATGCTCCCCTGGTTAGGGTTTCACCAAACTTTTTCAGCAATATAGATGATACTTGCTCTTTAGCGAGGTTGTTGCCTTTCACTGCGGTGACGTAGTAGATGATGTGATATTTAGGGTCCGTTGTGTCGTCATATATCTCTAAGTACGGCGGCATGTTGAATGTTTTAGGTATAGCATGTGGTGTAGCCTCGTTGCTATACATTTGTTCTACAAACCGGCTGACATCCCATTTTGGTAGAAGCTTTGGGGCGCCCGGTATCTTATCTACCCTTTCCTGGTGCTCCCTCATTTGGTCGCGGAGTGCTCTGTTTTCGTCCTCCATCTCCTCCATTTTTCTTAGAATTGCAGCGAGGGTGTCATTACCTGCATCATTAACAGTGTGAGTGATACCTGTTAAAGGAGGGGGGACGTGCTGCTCATTGGTTGTTGTTGTGACATCAACTCGTGCATCCTCCCTGCTCGCCCTTTGGGCAGGTTTGTCGAGTATACTGGTCAGTGTACTCGTTAGCCATGCCTCTAATAACTTTTTCACTGTTGGTGGTTCTTCTTCCTTTGTGAACGTAGAGGCTCCTTTTCCATGGGAAGCGGTAACGCTGCCATGAGGAAGGGGCGAACCACTTCGCCTAGGGGAAGCGCTTGGTGTCACGTTCTCCTCGTCTTCTCCATTAACCTCATTGATGGTGTTTAGGCCTGCCACTGCCTTCAGCCTTTCTTCTCTATTCCCTGCCACGTTAGACTGTGCAAGTAGGAAAAAGAAATCTCTATGTTTTGTTGTTGTTATTTTTTCTAGATCTAGAAAAACTATGACTTTGACTAGAAACTTTCCCACAAACGGTGCCAAATTGTTTGACCAAAAAGTATGAAACCTTTTGCTAAACTAATTTAAATAAAAAAAGGAGAAGGGTAAATTCTACTTAAATATAATAAGTTCTAGATCTAAAATGTACTAATATAATAACAGCGAATAACGCTAGAACCAATTTAATACAAATGGTATTAAATGTTATCAAGTATGAACGGTGAGACAATGATGAGAAATAAATATATTAAATGGTAATAAATGTAAATAGAGAGAATGATTAACTCAAATATTGAATGAGGCAGATAATTCGTCCCTCTGACAACAATGTAAGACAAATGGATATGGGAATACACGAGGCTTTCTCGGATCTGGTGCGTGAAAAAGGTAGAACAAACAACAAATTGAATCACTGTGGAAAGGTAAATTTTTGTATTATTTCTCAAGATTCAACTTTTCATAAGAGTTCTTATCAGAGTGAATGTTACATGCCTTTTGCCTTCTTTCTTTTACTATTTATATGGGATATTCCCAAAAATCCTAAAAAAGTACAGCAGAGGGAATATTCAATAGAATATTTCCTTTGATAGTTCTAAATCTATACTGGCCGTTATTCCCTTTTTCGCTACTCGACCTCGGCCTTGATAGCTTGCTTGACGTCTCCCTATTGCCAGGCCCTAGTCGACCTCGGTTTAGTCTCCCATGATGAGCCACCATTCTCGCACTCGATCATTTCTTCATGCCGAATTTCCTAAGCTAGATTTTGACCCATACATATTTGCCTTTTTTTAATTCCGAAGATAAGTTAATGGCTTTCTCACGGCATGCAAGAACCCAGTAGAAGAATTACTCCTCAAATGAGGTATTTTAATTACCCATCAATGTACCAAATGTTCCTTATTTGGAATCTTTTTTTTTTTTTTGACAAACTGATTCTCTCCGGGCAACAAACCAATTTGATGGCTAAGTATAAGCTCATTATACGTAGATAATGGCTTTAATTACAAATGAGCTCAGAGGAAAAATAAATTGCTTCTTCTGGATTAATGCTAAAAACTTTTCATAATGTTCCCAAATTGTTCTTACAACGAAGCTTATTCCTATTTTGAAAAGGAGTTGGAGATTTCCCTAAGTATCCTTGCCTTTTGGAAAATAGGAAATGGAGCTTTTCCTAAGCCTTTTGGTCGTTTCAAATTTTACATGAGACCCTCTTTTACTTATTTTATGGCATTAATTCATTCCATGTAGAATAGCTTGCCAAGTCAAAGAGATTCATACAAGATTCTAAAGGCGAAGCCTTTCAAATTTCCTTTTTTTCCGTTTACCATAAAAGACTTCCAAGTTAACTAGGATTGGGATTTTCTTTTAAAGGAAAATTTTGTTCACCAAGCCAAAGAGCCGACTCAATATTCTATATAAGGAGTATACCATGCAGTCATGCTCACCATTAATTCTTGAAATTCCTTAACTCTTCGCTAGCTTCCTTTGAAGGTCTCACTGATAAGCTCTCTTTCCATCGTTTTTTATTTGTTGTAAATTTTGGGCAATGCCTCGAACTCATACTTGAATATCTTGCATGTTGTTGGACTCAGGACTCAAGTACTTTCTGTGATGAACATACGATAATTGCACCTTTTTGGACTCGACTACAATTGACCCTTTTTTTTCTCTTTGTCGCAGAAGTTGCCATGAATCATGAGCTTTGCGCATTCTATAGAAAAGCATTCATATCTCCTCGTAGGGGTATTGAGAATACGAGACCTTTGATTATTTTGAAACTAGACTCAAAGAGCTGCAGCATATCAAAAATTTGAATGTAAATTGGTATTGTATCGTCCCAGGTGATCTTCCAAAACTTGGTTCAAGTTCTGTCGCGCTCGACACTTCGGCTTTGCGCTTCTTAAACAAAAAAAATCATATCTTGGTGTAGGAACTCCGAAATCATGAGCGGTTTGTGGTTACAGAAACTAGAATCGGAGTACTATAACATATCAAAAATTTGGATTTAAATTTGCATTGTATCATCCCAGGTGATCTTCCTAAACTTGGTTCAAGTTATGTCACGCTCGACATTTCAGTTTTGCGCGTTTTGACAAAAAAAATCATATCTTGGTGTAGGGGAATCGGAATCACGAGCGGTTTGCGGCTACGAAAACTAAACTTCTGGAGCTACGATATAGGTAAAAATAATAATCAGAATGTGTTGATATCTTCCCATATATTTTCTCGAATTTAGGCATTATATTGTGACATGTTGCCCCTTTCAGTCTTGCTGGTTTTCATAGATTCTTCCTTTTTCTTTTTGCAGACTCTCGGAGAAGCACATCGTACTGTGAATTCAATCAGCAAGGATGCATTTTATCGATCACTATACACCATATCCACACCTTGAGATTATTAGTGACAAGCAGAATCCGCGCGCCCAAGTTCTCACTTTAAAAAACTCATCCTTTGGTGATAGGTGCTTTCGCACTCGCTAGGAAGCCGCTTGACGCATCACTTGATCTTGAAGAATGGTCGACTAGAGAGATGAAGGATGCATTGGACAGATTTTCGGGCAAAGCAACCAACATGAAGGTCCTACTTTTAAAGTCCTCCACCCATCAGAAGGTCGCGTCTACTAGTCCTCCTCATTGTGATCACGATGGGCGTCTCTCCACTTGGAGTGTTCCTCCCTCTGGCTTTGGTGAAGTTCTCTATACATCCAAATATTAGGAATGGGTAGAAGATGTTCTTGCGTGCAACAAGTTGACTCTGGATGGCGTCAAGGTCTACGACACCATCTTTTCTTCGTTGTTCACGTATGACTACAATGAGAATGTATTTCATGCCTTTTGCGAGCTTTGGCGCCCATCTACAAACATAATTTCCACCTCTATTGGTAAACTCTCCATCTCTTTGTGGGACTTGCGAGTAATCGGAGGCCTTCCAGTGCATGGATCCTTCTACGACGAAGTTATCCCTTCAGCTAAGGAGTTGACACAAGCAGTCGATCAAGGAAAACCTTTCCTCCCAAGACGTTGCGTACACCTATTCTCGGCGTTCTACAAACTCATGAAGGATGATGTTTACGAGGTCTCCGTTCGTGATTGGGTGGAGTTTTGGTTTTGAGGACCGAGTAGGTATGCCAAACCTCCACAAAAGTCATCAAGGAACCGGACTACAAGGCCGAAGTTGAACCATAATCCTTCTGGAAATATTGATGCGAGCTTCCTACCACGAACTGACAAGGAGAATGCCCCTTTTATTGAGCTTGGTCTGGAGGATTCACTTAGATCTGAGACTTATTTGGTGGTTTTCCTTGCATGTTCGCTTTGTAAATTTGTGTTCCCCAACAAGAAGATTGACTATATTCGTGCTAGTGCCTCAAAATTGCGAGTCTGATCGCTTATGGAGAGAAGCATTCTTTGACAGTCCCAGTCCTTGCAAGCATCTACCATGGCTTGAAGTAGGTCTCACTTCTCAATATTTGGATGCCTGCAAAGCACTCTTTCCTATTCATTATGTATATGGATGGATAGGAGCATATTTCGACACCTACTATCGTGTTAAGCGTCCACAACGAGGTCCGCAAATGTGCAAGGTTTCTGGCGAGAAGATGGCCAAGCATTTTGACCTTAGTAATGCCCATGAGTTGTTTCAACAAGTTAGTGCGTGACAACTTCCCCATTTAGCTATGCCACAAGGGAGGGAATTGCATCTTACCGATCGTGATGAACAATCGAATTCTTGGAGTGACTTTTTTACAAGTCTTCGCTCAAGCTTCATCACCCTTAGGCATGATGACATTCATATTGTGGAATCTTATTGCCCCCATAGGTTTAGTCGTCAATTCGTATTTTGTCAAGATGTTCCTGGAAACCTCATAGAGCGATCTTATGATGGCTCACTAAAAATGCTAGTGCAATTCTGGGACTCCTGTGTTCGTTTTGGAGGTTCGTCAAAGGTTATTATCCCTATATGTCCATCAGAAGAGGGCCTATAATGACTCGAGAGTATGCACATTGGTGGTTAGCTCATCGAGTGCACAGTACTTATATCATTTTTAAAGTTCCAAGGAATTATGATATTCCTTTATCATTCAAAGATGATCAACGTCAAAAGAACACTCACGAACTTGTAAGCTCCACTTGAATCGGCTTCGTGCACAACATATGTACCATCCCATTTTGAAGTGAATTTTCCCCCGGATTTGTGAGAGGTGATAATAGGTCTTCTTACTGCAAGAACTTGATCGCTAACTTGGAAGGACCTCAAGCAAACCTTTTTGTTGAAAGCACGAGAAAGACGAGCTTGATAACACTCAAGACTTTGTTGAGCTTCTAGCCTTTTTTAATCAAGGGACTCTAGTTATTCAAGGCGCAGATGAGAATTTTCTTCTTTAGTAATACCTTCTTGGACATCGAGTTGCAAGGATGGTATTTGACGCTCAAGAGGAAGAACTGATTCGACTCCATAAACAAGAGAATAAAGAGTTGTTTGTGTCGACGTGTGATGAGTCATACGATATGCCCTCAAAGATTCGTCCATTCTGTCATGCCAATCTTTTTTAGATTTGGGATGACCTTATTTAATAAGTTGCAAAGTGTCTTGTTAAATGCTTCGGCTAGTCCATTTGTAGCAGCATAATACATTGACGAACTACGTTTCTTGAAGCCAAAAAGTTCACAGATCTTGGTCATCAATTTGTTAGCGAATGGTTTGTCATTATCTGTTATTATATAACTAGTAATGCCGAAGTGATATATGATGTTCACTCGAATGAAGTTTGCAACATTCTCTTTCTTCACTTCCTTGAGGGTGACGGCCTCGGCCAATTTTGAGAAGTAATCAGTTGCAGCCAAGATGTATAGATGTCCTCTAGAAGATTTTGGAAGTGTTCCAACAACATATAATCCCCAAGTGTCAAATGGCCAAGATGCAACAGTAGGGTGTAACATTTCATGTGGTTGGTGTATAAAATTTGCGTGAAACTGGCAAGCCTTGCATCTTCGAGCATAATCTAAGCAATATTTCACCATCGTCGGCCAGTAGTAACCCATCCTCTTGATGTGGAAGTGGATCTTCGACTCAGATTGATGTGATCCACAAACTCCAGAGTGTGCCTCTTGCATAGCTTGAGTTGCTTCATCTTCCCCTAACAACGCAAGAGAAATCCCTCATATGATCTCCGATACAAAATGTCCTTGTAGTAAAGGAAGCGAGGGGCACGCCGACGAATTTTGATCTTTCTCCTTGGATCTTCTGGAAGTATCCCATAACAAAATTAGTCAATCATGGTTTGTCATCAATCAACCTTCTCAGCTTTAGCGATGGCTACCAAATGCTCGAGCTTGCATTCTTCATCCTCGTTCTCATCTGGTGGTACTATCCATTTTTGGCAAATAGTGATTTTTATCTAGACTGGCAGAATCAATGTCGAAGCTAGAGCAGCTAAGGCGTCAGCTTTCTTATTTTCCTTCCTTGGCACATGCTGAAGAGTTACATTACCAAGCCGCCAAATCAATTTATGTGCATAATCATGATAAGGACGCAATTTTGGCTTTTTGACCTTGTAGCTACCTAGAAATTGATTGATCACTAACTCAGAGTCTCCAAAAATATGTAATTGGAGTTGTCTCATATCAACGGCCATCTCAAGCCCAAGTATGAGTGCTTGATATTCTGCAACGTTGTTGGTGCAATGTTGTGTTACGGTGAAGGAATATGGAAAGACTTCTCCTTGAGAAGTGACAAACGCAACACCTGCACTAGCTCCTTCACGATGTGCGGCACCATCAAAATACATTTTCCATGGTGGTTGCACTTCGATGACCATTGCATCCTCATCAGATAGTTCAACAGTCAACTCCCAATTGTCAGGTATTGGATGATCTGCCAAGAAATCTACCAAAGCTTGTCCTTTCATAGCTTTTTGTGGGATGTAGACAATCTTGAATTGTTGAAATTGGAGGTACCACATTGCTAATCGACCATTGAGGACGGGTTTTGACATAACAAACTTGATCGGGTTCGTCCTTGAGACGAGACGGATGACATGAGCTTGAAAGTAGTGCTTCAGCTTTTGAATTGCGAAAACAGCGCTAGACACAACTTTTCAATCGGAAAATACTTCAGCTCATTTGGGGTCATCATCATACTCAATTAGTAGAGGGAATTTTCTTTACTTTCACTATTTTCTTGGGCCAAAAGGGCTCCAACTGACCTTTTTTGGGCTACAATATATAGAATCAATGGCTTTCCTGGTATAGAGGCTTCCAGAACCAAAGGTTTCATCAAGTAGGATTTGATGCTTTGTAATGCGTTGCTACAATCTTGGTCCCATTCAAAAGGTACACCCTTCTTCATGAGACGGCTAAAAGGTTGGCAATTCCCTGCTAGATTTGAGATGAATCTTCTAAGGTACGCTAATTTTCTTTGTAGACTTTTCAGTTCATGTATATTTTTGAACTCGGGCATCTTCAAGATTGCATCAACTTTGTCTTGATCTATCTCAATACCTCGATGTTGAACAATGAAGCCAAGAAATTTTCCAGCAGTAACTCCAAAGGCACATTTCAACGGGTTCATTCTAAGTTGATATCTCCGGAGTCGTTCGAACACCATTCTTAAGTCTTGAAAGTGGTCTCCTCCCTTTCTTGATTTCACCACTAAGTCATCCACATAGAATTCCACATTCTTGTGGAGGATGTCGTCAAAGATATTCTGTATCGCCCTTTGATATGTGGCCCCGGCATTATTCAAGCCAAAAGGCATTACTTTGTAGCAATAAATGCCTTTAGGAGTGAGAAATGCAGTAAGCTCTTCATCTTTAGGTGCCATACATATTTGATTATATCCAGACGATCCATCCATTAAAGACATCGCCTCGTATCCGGTGGTGGAATCAATCATAAGCTCTGGGATTGGGAGCAGGAATTCATCCTTAGGGCATGCATTATTGAGGTCTATAAAATCGACATAAACTCGAATTTGGTCATTCTTCTTCTTCACAAGAACAATGCTTGAAATCCACGTAGGATATTTAACCTCCCGAATGAAACCAACTTCGATGGGTTTATTGACCTCGGCTTCGATTGATGGGATAAATTCTGGCCTGAAGTGTCTTTGGGCTTGCTTAACAGGATGATATCCTTTCTTGACTATGAGATGATGAACTGATACTTTAGGATCTAAACCAGGAATCTCTCTGTAGCTCCAAGCAAAGACATCTCTATATTATTTGAGTAGCTCCGCATAAGTGCTCTCTTCATCTGTGGTTAGTAGGGCACTTACATAGGTGGGCCTGGAGTCTTCTGCAGTGCCAAGGTTGACTTCTTGTAATGCATCAACTGTCATTTTAATTCCTTCTTCTAGTTCTGGAGGAGGTTCCTCGACATTCTTGGGGATCACCATCATTAAAAGATATATGGCCACACCAAGAGGCATCTCCCAAATTTTTGCTTACCTTCCTTAGAAATGAAGTTTATTGCTCCTCATTTGCAGTGATGTGATATGAAGATCCTACACTTTCTTCATCTTCGCCATGCTCTCTAGTGTGAACCGTTGTGCGAGTCTTCACTTTGAGTACCTCCCCGCGTGAAATCAAAAGTTCTGATTGTCGCCTCATTCTGGAAGGGATCAGGCTTTGACACACTTATGAGATACTTTGGACTCTAGATGGAAAAGGTCTTATTATTTTTTCATCATTTCTTTGGGATTTGTTTTTCTTCCTTTTCAATTGCCCCAGCCTCTCAAATACAGAAGTTCTTGTAGTTGGTTCTCCAAGTCGATCAAAGACATAAGGCCTTTTATTAGGATCAACGGGTTTATCTTCCATCGTGATATAGTTACTACTTTCTATTATAATGGGGATGTGAACTGGTGGGTGTTGTTTGTAACCCAGACCCTCACGTGATTGCTTCACCACATGGTCCTTATCCTTCATCGTGTTTGCTTTCCTAGAAGCTTCAGGTGGGAGCTTCCCTAGCTTAGATGGTTCGTTGGGATCATATCCAGCCTTTGCAAACAACCTGTAAGCATTCGGATCAAAACCTTCATTTGTGTGTTTCATGGGGAGTGCCTTATTTTGAGGCATGTTAGGGGCCACAAACTTTTTCAGTAGCTTTGAAGATAACTTTATGGTATCAGTCTGCTTGATAGGAAGGATTAATTCTCTAAGTGCATATTTTTGGAGGCTTGATGATTCTCCTTCATCTTTCTTCACTTTTGGGACGTAACAAAATAAAGGAGCTATTTTCTTGCCTGCAGTTGCAGCATTCTGTTTGTGAGCTTTCGATACTTGGTATGCTTCTATGTAACTTTATCTTCACCAGAGGCTACTTCAGCCCTTTTGGACACGATATTATCACCTTTGGCCTTCGTGAAGTCATCAACTTTTACTCTTTTCACGATGTGGTTCTTCAAGTAGAACTTTGCATCAGCGAAGTATGCCTCGGCTTCAGCAAACGGCTTGTCATCAGCAACTATCTTCTTTTCGGTTCCATCTTTATTGTATTTCAAACATTGGTAGTAATTTTATGTGACAACTTTGTTCTAGTGTATCCACGGCCTGCCAAGCAACAAATTGTATGAAGTCTCTGTATCAATCACATGTATCTATGCAGTTGATTGCATATCTCCCATGGTGATTTCCAGTTTTATAGATCATATGGCCTTTTATCCCCCTTGATTGAATCCTTGAATCATCAGTCGGCTTTCAGAAAGTTCTTCAGTTGAGATGCCGAGTTCTTTCATTATGCAAATGGGAAGAATGTTAACGGAAGATCCGTCATCTATCAATATTCTTTTTATCCTCCACTCGAGCACATAACCTACCATAGACAAAGGGCGATTGTTTAGTGTCTCACCAAGTAGGAGATGGTCTTCAGTGAAGGTGATTTTTGCATTACAGACATCTGCTTCTTGGAAGGAGGACTCAACAAGACTATTAGACAGTGATGGAGACGGTGTTGATGTGACTTTGTTCTTTTCCTATTCTTATTTATCAACATTACAACACAAGTCCTTGTCATCATCGTTAGAAATTCTCATGCGAAACCAACTCGGCAATAATTCTCCCAAAGTCACCGGATGGCATGGATTTTGGTGATGGTGTGTCTCTATCTCCACCTTCTTTGGGTTATTAACCATTTGTTGCTTCTTTGGTATTCTCACCATCTTATTCCTCATAGGTTGATTTGTTGATCCTTTTTGCGGACTCAATACGACATCTTCGACAAGTCACCAAAGTCCAACCTTCATCATCAGGTTTATCAACTCGGACTTTGTCATCCTCCAACAATTATTTATCTTTATTCCCTTCATAGGTGGATATCTCAATCGGATCGAATGAGCCAAAGGCAATGGAAACATGGTTTGTGCTCACCTTTTTGTCTTCAAACTCGATATTCTTTTGATGAGCCAAATCCATAACTTTGTCCTTGAAGACAAATCACTTCTCAAAAGGGTGACCTACAAGTCGATGGTATTTTATAGTAATTCGGGTCATTGTTTTTTCCAGCTTCATCTGGTCGCTTCATCTTTGGCAACTCAATAAGCTTTAGCTCGAGGAGTTCTTCAAATATTGTAGGCACATCGGAGTCTAGAAATGGATACTCCTTCTCTTGCATCTCGTTGAGAGTCAACTTCCGATTTGCATTGTCTTGAGAGAAAGTTGTTTTCATACTCTGTTTCTTGCTCACCTTAGTAGTGAACTTCAAAGGAAAGGCGTTGACGTTCATGGATTATTTGCTTTCATTCTTGGGTACGAACTTGCTCCATTTCTTGACTTCTTGATTATCTCTTCACTTGCGAGGTTCGTAGATGGGCAGCCCTTCATTTCCCGCAGAAGCCATGCTCAAATCCATATCATGAGCACGGGTGGCAAGCTCTTCAAATGTCTTGGGATTAATTCCTTGCAAAATTTAACGAGTCTCCAATGCATTCCTTGGATGCACATCTTTATGCCAGAAACTTCTCTTAGCCTATCTTTGCAATTAAGGCTTGCATTCCTCCATCGGCTAATAAAGTCAATAACTGGTTCATATTTTCCTTGGCGAGTGTTCATAAGTTCCACCATGCTCATAGTACGCCTCGTGCTATAAAAGCGATTTAGAAACTCTTGCTCCAATTGGTCCCAACTATCAATGGATCCAGCCTCGATGTCGGTGTACCAATCAAAAGCATTCCCCTTTAGTGAGCGGATGAATTGCTTGACAAGGTAATCTCATAAGTCCCTGCATTGTTACATGTCTCAACAAAGTGCGCAACATGTTGCTTTAGATTTCCCTTGTCATTGAACTGCTGAAATTTGGGAGGTTGATAGCTGGCAGGCATCTTCAATATATCGATTCTTGCAGTATACGGCTTTGCGTACATGAGAGAAGACTTTGAAGGGACCTCATACTTATCTTTGATAGTTTCCATAATGAATTCCTTCAATTGTTCGATCCTTCGGAGGAGACATGAAGTTCTTTGGCGGATGATACTTGTTTTGTGAGAGGATCAGTCTTCTCGTTGACTTCAGGGAGCTTTCCAGGTGCATGAATTGATTCTCCATCCATCATTCTTTCAACTATTCCTGTCAATTTTGTGATAAGGACATTTTGATCCTGAGCATACTTTGTTAAACCATCAATCGCCTTTGTCAAGTTTGCGAGTTTCTCCTACATTGTCGAAGTGTTAGTCATCATTGCCTCCATGATTATTGTAGATGATGAAAAATAACCGCGACCTTCCCACAGATTGAACTCAGTTTGGAACATGTCATGTGGCGAGATTGGCGTAGAGCTAACACTAAAACTTCATCATCAGGTTAGGTAAGCTGGCTCTTGGTATTGTATAAAGTAAGTTGAGAAAGAGCTTTCTCCACAACTTCTGCAATATTATCTCCTCTATCTTATTTGCTAACAGAGGACCTTTCTTCTTCGGATGATGAAGATCTCAAAGCATGCATTGGTGCAGACGACACTTGGAGTTCTTGTTGTCCTAAGACGCTTTCCTTGCTTTGCGTGATTGGCCCAAGACTCCCTATAGTAGCGTTCAGGATACTTTCAATGTCAGAAGAAAACTTGAAGTCAGCAATTTTTTAGTCGATCTTCTTTGAAGCCATATTAGTGATCTTGAATGTTGAGAGTTGAGAAGAGATGAGAGGTAGACATGGTCCCACTGGGCGTGTCAAAATTTTTAACAACTAAATTTCGCTCCTGAAAAATAATAATCAAGACAAGAAATATAGCAACAAATATTATATTCGATTTTAAGTGATGGGGTTACAATCTCTGAAATATCTCTAAATATAAAGAGATGTAGTCCTCTGATTCTTCTCCTCACAGACGATGGTTCAAGTGCTTGAAATCTTGATCTTGAACTTGACGGATTTCAGATTTGTAGTACATCACGAACAATTTGAAGGTTGTCACGAACCAGATTTGGTGTTGGGTTATCACGAACGGAAGATTTGAATCCACCTGCCTATGATTTGAGTTCACCTTTGGAATTTGACCACAGACGACGATTGCAGATATGAATGGAGACATTGATGCTATTCTTCAGAGCTTCCTTAGCCTTTCTTTCTGCTTACTTGCTTGTGTCTTAGCCTTCTCCTTTGACCCATTTATATAGGTGTCGGGTGGAGTAGTCTCCAAGAAAACCCTAGTGGATCATTGGGCTTGAGGCTTATGGGCCAACCCATTTTATAGAAGACCAATTGACGAGCTAGCCCAATAATACATTAGACTTTTTATTTAAATCAATTTATTTTAGATTTAAATAATCGACCTGATTATACTAGTCCATAGTATCATTTGGACTAATATGTATTTAATATATGATAAAATCCAAATTACTCGTGGATTCAAATTTAATAAAATTTTAATTGTCTACAATTAGGATGCTAATGGTCCTTTTAAAATCAACTGAATAGATCGGATGAAACCTAATCAAACTGATTATCAGATTCTTTAATAAAATTGTTGGTTTAGTTATACACAATAGAGAATTGAAAAAATAATATGACGCAAAATTATAATTTTTTTAAAATTGGTCAAGCCGAACCCTTTACATATATCCTAATGACTGTTCGATTCTTAGCTGAGAGAATAGAGAGATGGAATGAAAAAGAAGAGAAATTGAAATTGTATTCTTATGAATCGGTCGTTCAATACAATGTTGCACTCTTATAGTGCTAAAGTCCCTAACTACACTAACTAATTAACAGTGCAATTACAGCTGTCAAAAACAACCACTAATTAACCAACTAATTTCAGCTAACTCAACAACCCCATTTACTTCTATTGTGTACAATTTGGTCCCTTATATCCCAAGACTCCCCCTCAAGCTGGAGAGTGAAATTCATTGAACACTCATAGCTTGGAAAGAAGAAAATAGTGTTGAGCAACACCAAGTTCTTTTGTCATGATGTTTGCCAACTGAAGCTTTGTTGAAACATAATGAGGTGTGAGCAGTCTATTTTTTATTTTCTCGCGGACAAAGTGACAAACAATTTTAATGTGCTTTATTTGTTCATGAAATATAGGATTTGCTGCAATTTGGAGAGCACCTTTGCTATCACAATAGAGATCAACTGGTTGTTGTAAGGCAACATTCAATTCCTTTAATAATCCAACTAGCCAAGTAACTTCAGCTGTTGCTGCTGCAAGACTCCTATACTCAGCTTTAGCTGATCTACGACTTATTATTTGCTGCTTCTTGGACTTCTAGGATAGCAAAGACTCCCCTAGTTTTATAACATATTTAGTAATCGAGCTTCGAGTATTTGGGCATGCTGCCCAATCAGAATCATAGTAGGCAGTGAGATGAGAAATAGGACCCCTCTTCAGGAATACACCTGTGAGCCTTTGATGTACCTGACTACTCTAAGTGCAGCATCCAGGTGAGACTGTTTTGGATGTTGCATGAACTGGCTTAGCACTTGCACAGCAAAACAAATATCAGGACGTGTGATGGTCAAATAGAGCAATTTTCCCACTAACCTCTGGTAACATGCTATGTCCTGCAATTCTTCACCTCCATTGTGTCCTACATGTTTGTCATACTCTGTGGTAATCAATTTCTGATTTGTCTCAATAGGAGTAGAAGCAGGTTTAGTTGCAGCTAATCTTGTGGTAGAGATCAATTCAGTGCATAATTCTTTTGGTTTAGCAGTAGGCCCTTATCTGATCTTATTAATTCTATGCCTAAGAAATATCTAAGTTCCCCTAAATCCTTGACTTTGAATTTGGTGTGCAAAGTATTCTTAGACTCTTTCACAAAGGACATGTTACTACCAGTGATTAAAAGATCATCAACATACACCAGGATGATACCAATGTCCTGTGTTGATTGCTTAGTAAACAAAGATTGATCATATGCACTCTTTTGGTATCCTGCTCCTACTAAGGCATCTGTGAGCTTAATGTTCCATTGTCTCGAAGCATGTTTAGCCATAGAGTGATTTCACTAGTCTGCAGACCTTATTCTCCACCTGGATTTGGAAACCTTGTGGCAAGAGCATGTACACTTTCTGATACAAATCACCTTGCAGGAATGCATTGTTGATATCCATTTAATAGAGGATACACCCCTTTAAGGCTGCTATGCTAAGGACAGTTCTCACAATCACCATTTTGGCAACTGGTAAAAATGTCTCATGATAATCCAACCCTTCTTGTTGAGTGTATCCTTTTGCAACCAGTCATGCCTTAAACCTCTCAACCTCTCCATTTGACTTGTATTTGATTTTGAATACCCACCTAGAACCAATTGGTTTCTTCCATTCTGGAAAGCCTACCACCTCCCAGGTGTGATTTTCTTCAAGTGCTTTAATCTCTTAGTTCATAGATTCTATCCATATTGGGTCATGTACTGCTTCCTTAAATGATTATAGCTCAATTATGACGGAAAATACACTGATATAGGACTGATATGTAGGAGATATACTGTAATAGGAGATGACATTAGAAACTGAGTAAGGATTGTTAGTGTGTGTCTTAACAGTAGCGATGTAATCCTTAAGCCAAATGGAAGGTTTTCCTTGTCGACTAGACTTCCTAGTCTCTACTTCCACAGATGCTGGTTGAGGATGTACACTTGCTTCCTCTGTTGGTTCTAAAGAATGTTCCTGAGATTTTGTTGGCTCAGTTGCTTATTCAGAAATAGAATTCTCATTCATTTGATTTGCATTCTCATGTTCTCCACCAGATATGACATTGTCTAGAACTGTTGTATCATTTGTGGTTTCTTCTTCTGTATGAGTAATGTCTTCAACTGGTAGTTGCATGTCTTGAGGTGTAGTTGGAATCACAGTTGGATGTAGTTGTTGCACCTCTCCTTCCTCCATTGAATGTTTAGAAGTAAAAAGATCCTTTGCATCATCTGAACTTGTAGTATTGCCAAAAGGAAAAATCTCCTCTTTGAACACCACATCTCTGCTAACAAATATACTCCTATTCTCTAGATCATACAGCCTATAACCCTTTTGAGTTTCTGAATATCCAATAAGAACGGACTTTCTTGCCATGACTGTAAACTTATCACCTTTGGGTAGGTTACTTGTGTAGCAAAAACAACCAAATACCCTTAAGTGATCCACCTTAATTGGCTTTCCATACAATAACTCATAATGTGATTTACCTTGCAATACACTAGTGGGCAATTTGTTTATCAAGTATGATGCATTCTTACACAATCACCCCAGAATCTCCTAGGAAGTGCACTTTGAAACTTTAAGGCTCTTGCAACCTCCAAGATATGTTTGTGCTTTAGTTTAACCACCCCATTTTGTTGTGGGATGTATGGACAACTACTCTGGTGAATAATCCCAAGAAAGGCAAACAACGTATTGCATTGTGAATTGAAGAACTCGGTACCATTATCTGATCTAACAACTTTCACAGTGATTTCAAACTGAGTCTTTACCATTGCAAGGAATTTCTTTATTACAACAACTACTTCACATTTAGATTGTATTAAGCATACCCAAGTAAATCTGCTATAGTCATCTACAATTGTAACAAAATAAAGCTTCATATCATATGTAGGTACCTTATGAGGTCCCCAAACATCCATGTGAACAAGATGGAAACAACTGCTTGACCCGGTGCTACTGTAGGGAATTTTAATCTGCATTGCTTTGCTAAGGAACACACTTCACAATTGTCCTGCACTCCAGTTTGTATTTTATTTTTCAGTGCTGAAATATGCTCCATAGACTTTGTTGATGCATGACCTAGTCTCAAATGCCCAGTCTTGTTTCTCCATATTCTTTCAAGAAGCTTGTTGTTGTTATTGGTAAATTCTCCTTTATCAGGTACAATCCATTATTTTCTCTACCAATCCCCATCACCTTGTCATTGTAGAGCCCCTGAAATATGCAGAAATCAGGGTAAAAACTCACTGAGCAACATAATTGCTTAGTAAGTTTTGATACTGATAATCGATTAAATTTAAAATCTAGCACATATAGAACTCCTTCAATAGTTTTGTCATAATACTACTGCATCTCCTGTATGTGTTATGTCTGCCTTATTGCCAACTGGTAATTGTACTCTATCTTTTCTATGGTCTGCCTTTTTAAGATTACTTAAAACATTCTTGCAATGTGTCACATGATGAGTTGCACTTAAGTCCACTATCCAAACATGATCAGTAGCAGCTATATTTGCTATTAAAGCAATAACACCTACAGTGTTTGTGGAACATTCACTTGTAGTGGTTTTCTGCAACAAATTTACCAATTGTTTATATTGATCCTCAGTAAAGAAATTTCCTTGAGTTGGCATCATAACCTCATGCTTTATCTCACTAGTGGTTGCATTGTTTACATAGGTCCTTCCTCCTGAGCTTTGACCTTTCTTCTTGCTTTTGAAATCTGGTGGGTACCCTACTATCTTGTAACAATTTTTCTTGAGGTGTCCTTTATAACCACAGTAATCACAGACTAATCCTGGCCTTTTAGGTCTAAATTCTGAATTCATGACTCTTTCCTACCATCATTGTGAGTGGATCCTTCAATGTGTCTGTGACCCCCAGGGTCCTTTGGCTTTTATCTTGTATGACTATTGCATAAGCTTCGTTCATAGTGATTACTGGCCTCTTAGCTAAAACATTACTCCTAATATTACCATAACTTTCATTCAACTCCGTGAGAAACTGCAATAGATGTATGTTATTCAACAGCTCTACAAATAGCCTAGATTCTTCACAATCACATGAGGTCTGAGGTGCAATTATATATAATTCATCCCACAGATCCTTCATCTTAGAATAGTAGCTAGTAACGGAGTCAGTCCCCTGTCTCAAAGTTGCAATAGCAGTCCAGAGGTGATAAATCCTCGTTAGATTTGATCTATCAAATCTCTCCTGAAAATCAGCTGCACTTTCTTTGCACTTGATGCATATACGATGCTAGGCATTTATTCATTAGAAACAGTACTACCAATCTATGAGAGAACAATCGCATTACATTTCTTCCATTGCTTTGCATTTCACCTCTGTACATGCTTTTTACACAGGATCCATCCACAAATCCCAGTTTGCTCTTTCCCCGGAGTGCTAGTTTCATCGCTCTACTTCACAGCGCATAATTTTCTGGACCTGTGAGTTTGAGCGGAATTAAGACTAGTCCCGGAGCATCTGAAGCTTGCAAAAATAGTGGATGATTATGATCTAGTGAACTGACTTCACCATCCGCCATGGTTGTTAAGAAATTAAGCTCAGAAAGCTTGAATCTCGCCGGAAATCAATCGAATTACGATGCCTGCTCTGATACCGTGTTCGATTCTTAACTGAGAGAATAGAGAGATGAAATGAAGAAGAAGAGAAATTGGAATTGTATTCTTTTGAATTGGCCGTTCAATACAATGCTGCACTTTTATAGTGCTAAAGTCCCTAACTGCACTAACTAATTAGCAGTGTAATTACAGCGGTCAAAAACAGCCACTAATTAACCAACTAATTTCAACTAACTCAAACAGCCTCCTTATTTCTATTGTGTACAATTGGTCCCTAATATTCCAAGACAAGCCTACATATGAATCTTTTTTTTCTTTTTTGTCCTTATTTGTATAAAGAGAGGAATGTTTTATATGTAGAGTTATGTGACCTTTTCTTTTAAGTCAACAATATGTTAGATTTATTTGGCAACTGAAAATATATGGCATTTTAATTTTTCGTTTGATAACAGTCAAACATTTTTATTAGGAAGTTACAATAAGGACAATTAGAGCCATGTGAATATTTTTGTAGGGAGACAACGGTACAGAAGCATTGAACTAGTGAACGAGTTAAATAATCGAAGAGCCTCAATTTCTATATGATTAATGTAAATCCATAATTAATGATTGTTAAGTATCTGCTGAAGTTCAGATAATAAATATACATGTTAATAGAATATTAGTACGCTATAATATTCCCAATCATCTTAACTAGCGGTTTTCACTTGCACTTGGGATAGAACTGTATTTGTCAATTTTATTCGTTCTATCCTATGTGGATTTTCTTTCCATTTAATTTCTAAAAAAGAATTATAGATATTAGATATTTTTATTCTTGAAAAAGGAATAAATAGAAGGAACAAAGTGGCGTTTCAGTCTGGTGTCTTCCAAAATAACTGGCCTTGATTAAGCTGGAAATTATTTATTAGTAATTTATCACGAGATCTTCATCGGTAAGAAAGGGGAGCTAATCATAGGTAAATTTTGTGTTACTGGGAGTAAACATAAAAGAGGTCACTTTTACAATTATATATATATATATAAGATCTGAGTAAAAGTTATTTAATATCATGAGCGCAGATATTGTGCTCTAGATACGACACTATTTGCTTGTATACTAGAAAAAAAACATCTAAGAGAAGAAAAATATTGTACAACTTAACTATATATTTTCCTTAATTCTCTTAAGAACCTAAATTTTATTAAGGAAAAAAACAACATTTCATGGATTCTGTTTCTCCCGTTTGGAAATGAGAGAAATAGGAAGGAACATAAATGGATGACAACTTAGATAAACTTTGATATGGCATAAACATGTTGTCTTAATATTATCGAATCTATTTTCAAAGAATAAAACATGTATCAGATTTCACCTTTGGATCACTTATTTCGGCTAACGTATAAATATTCTGATTAGTATTTAATACTCAAATATATCAATTGTTTGTGTGGGAATTCGACTATCTTTTTTCCTTGCGCGCGTGTTGCACTATTCAGGATATCGACTAGGTGCTGATCTGATAACACTTATATGAGACTTTTCTTCTTCCAAATAAAATTATTTTTTCTACTAGTATTTGTTTCTCATCCACTATGTATCTCTTCAAGTTTGGCTTTGCTATATTTGCAGACTGCAGTAGTCTCGAATTGAGAATTCCAACGAAATACACTGAGAGCCGCAATATACTTTGGAGATTCGAGCTGCTTATTTGGATAAAAAATAAAGAGGATTTCGGTGGCGGCGAATTTAGGATTTGAAGTTTGTTAATTTTTATAATAATAATTAATAAGCTTACAGTTAAATATTTATAATATTTATCAGTAAATTTCTTAATACATGTACATGATGTGAGAAAAAATTATTAAATTTATATGAACCATAACTTATATGCTAGCTTCGCCTCTTATCACTCACGCTCAGGCTCGAGTGCTCCAGTTCACTGCCCCTTTGTTTTACAGAGGTAGGAGGGTACCATCAAAGGATGTGGTGCAGTGGATGAGATTATTTTTCCCTTAACCAGAGGTCTCCGTTCGAGTCCTGAGTATGAAAAAGAATTTGATAGGGAACGTTTTCCCTCGAATGGGGTCTTATGCGGGACGAAACCAAAAAAAAAAAGTAGGAGCGCAAGTTCCAATATTTGGAGCTTTTATTGCCAAAAGGGACCCAAAACATCCTCTCTTAAATAAAGTATTCATGATTGACGTCAGTGATCAATGGAACTGTTTAATTTTTCGCTAGTAAGCTAATTATTGTTTTGCTTTTTGAGTAAAATATTTTACTAATTTGAAAATGCATTAAAATGTTGCAATTGGCCAAATTACAAGAGAGATATTTAATTAAAACAACACAGATCTCAAGTGAGGTCAACCAGTTTGAAGCAAATATGGTCCATGAAGGGAAAGCAGGGATGGGAGAACTAAAAGGAATTGGCCCAGTGGTAATAGCTCAGGCATTCAGAAACCAAGTTTACTATTTGAAATAATGTAGATTTTCGCATGCATTTGAGGTCTGCACAACTAATATAAAATCTTATTCGTTTGTTGGTTACATGCATCTTTCTCTCTAATTACTATTAATTAAATGGAGACATACGTATTTTAGAAGCATTGAGTGAAACCAAAATTAAATAATTCGATTGTCGCTTTCTTCGTCTGTCATGCACCTAATGCGATCAATCACCAACTTCAATGATTAATACTACTCCAGTTTGACTTGTGTCACATGGCATAAAAGGACCAGTTTTGACGAATTTATTAGGACACTAAACATGTGTAATTATGAATCTGCGCCTATTTTAATCTGCTCTTTCATTTGACTACTCCTATTATATATCGTTCGTATCTCTGACGCATACGCCTTACAAACTTTTCTTTGTTGACAAATTACCACACTGACATTCCTTGAGTACCACTGAATTTTCCAAGTTAGAACAGTTAACGGCATTCACGATGCACTTGTGACACAATACAAGTGTATGATTTTGGAGGGAGTTACTGCCGTAAATTTTACGGATCATCATTCAGCTTTTGTTTATTATTTAAAAATTACTTTTTTTTTAATTACGTAAAAATTATTCTAACTCTGTATTTTCTCAAAAAAATCTGTTTTTATTATTTCAAATAAATAACTTTTTGTTTTATATTTTAAAATATATTCGTGTTTGAATATAATTAAATAAATTCAGTGTATAGAAAAATTAAATGTATGAACCTATTATAAAACTAACAAATAAAATAATCTAATTTTATTTTAATTATAAGTAAATACTTGGATAAACATATATAATATAAAAGATATTACATAAATTGGAGGATTTATAATGTCACTGACATTAATAGGCTTTTTAGGTAAAAGTTTTAATAAAATCTTTTCAAAATGACGATTATGATAACTAGAGTATAGTGAAATGACTTTTACCAAAGCTAAATGACCATCACATTATAGGAATTTTGGTTTGCNTTTTTTTGGGGGGGGGGGTGTGGGGGAGCTTTTCCCGGGAAGTTAGTCTTTTCATGAGAGGACTTGGTGTTCCAAACCTCCTCTCTCCCTTCCACTGATGAAACTACTCTTGCAAAGTAACTAAATGACCAAATGGTAGCGTGACACATAGAATCGGAGAACGACGGAAGACAAATCGAGTAAGAACTAAGACAGGGGATAACAACTACAATTGGTATCGGATAGACCCCAAAGGGACCATAATCGACAGGAGGGGGTCAAATGTTTGTCACCAGATGGCATTTAATGCAGAATATTTCCTAATATTAAATAGGCAACCGCTGCAGAGAATTTTGGCATTCATAGTCTGCCGTTACACATTCATCAGTGACCCCTTTTACTGTCATTTAAGATGGGCTTGATCCTAGGATCTTGTTTTCTAGGTATATCTATAAATAGTGGCTTCAACAATCATTGTAAGGACACAAAATATTTAGCAAACTTATGCTACATTCTATTCTCAAGCTAAATAATACAACTTTACTTTCTGAGCTACATTGCTATTAATTCTGTCCTCGGCGGCGTCACTCCCAGAGCCAGACTTGCCATTTCTTTTGATTTTTACGATAAGTCTTATTTTTAATCTAATTTATTTATCATTTTGGATCAAATCAGTTCACTTGTCTATAAACCACGTAACAAATTTTATTGTACCATTTTAAGGGTAAATAGTTTGGCACCTACTGTGGGGCTTAGATAGTTGCGTAATCGAGATGATCCTTGCATCTATAACTAACTCGTTTGATTCTTTGTTTCATAACAAAATATGAACATAACAGCTAACAATGTCGACATCGCATACAACGTCGAGACGCACAATAATCTGCCTCAACATGATGATTCTATCAATGACACATGCAACGAGGGGGACGTGGCAACTCCGGTCCATGGAGGACAATATCCTTGACATGTGCAAGAAGCAACTCCCGATGATGTAGAGGACGAACACATTGCGGAGACAGTAAGGATCTTGAAGAGAGCAACAAAAAGCCATCATGGGCCATCTCTCAAGGCAGGACCAGGTCATGACGAAATTGAAGCAGGCATTACCAGGTGCTTCCAACAATGCAAACGGAAGAGGCTCAGTTCCTCCCGCACATCTACAAATTAAATGGCTCAAAGGGTTGATAACAACACCTAGGGGTAAGGTCAGTTTTGACGGAGCCGAAGGAATCGGTAGCGGATCCGGTAATGACAACGGTAATGATCCCTTCAAAATCGAACTCATAAGATTCATGAGGGAGATGAACGATCGGATGGATCAGAACAAGAAGGAGTTTCATGCCCGAATGGATCAAATTCCGGGTGCACGACTAGTTTGGAGGGCCCAGATCCCAAGAACTACACTCAGTTACCGTTTAAGCCGAGCGCAACATCAAAATTAATTATGAAATGATTCAAGATGTCGGACATACCAAAGTATGATAGGACTTCAGATTCTCAGGAGCACATCACAACTTATACAATAGCGGTGAAAGGAAATGACTTGGCTCAACATGAGATTGAGTCGGCTCTGCTGAAAAAGTTCAGAGAAACCCTCACAAAGGGGGTCTTGACATGGTATTCGCTCCTACCCGAGCACTCAATAAATTCTTTTGAAATGCTCGCAAATTCATTCACAAAGGCCCACGCCATGGCCAAAAGGGTCCAAACCCGGAAGACGGACATATTCAAAATCGCACAGGGTGAGTTCGAATTGTCGTGGGAGTTTGTTATTAGATTCTAGAAAAAAAAGGATGTGGCTATTAGTCGTACCAGAAGAATGGTCAGTTGTGGCATTCACTAAGGTTTTGAATCCGAGAAGCTCGAGTTCCAAGCGACCACATGGGCGGATATCCATAACTGCTCTGAATCAAAGATAAGGATAGACGATGATCAGCTCGGGTTCCCGACATCAACCAGGGATGAGGCCGAACAAGAATCGGGATAAATTCAAGGATGATTTGACGCAGACCGACGATCTTATAAAGGCCGTTTCTTGCCTTACGAGAGAGCCGAGGATGCAGCGGCAAAGGGTTTCATTCCTCGAATAGATTTGCTGCCAAGAAGAAGAACTGATCGTGGCTGACAAGATAAAGAGATATCAGGGACCCATGATTCCACTTACCCACAGTTTTCATATTACAATTTCAACATCAGTGTCATGGAGATGGCAACGGCAATAAACAATGTCAAAGAGGAATGATTCCCGAGTGCAATTAGATCCGATCCTATCTAGAGTGATCCCAACTAGTGGTGCGAATATCAAGGGATACAAAGCCACCAGACTGGGGACTATCGACATATGTGCAAAGAGGTGGCGACGCCGTTGAAAAATGTCCATCTTAGGGGAGTTCTTGAATAAACGCACCAAGAACAATTATAGCCGCAACCAGGAGAATGCACAACCCTTGAAGATAGGGAAAGACCCTCCTTGACTGACTATCAACAGGATTTTCGGAGGGAATGAAATCAATGGTGTAACCTTCTCAGTGGATAAGAAGACAAAAGTATCGGCGACTCACAATAAGAGACTCCGAGAAGTAGCTGAAGACGAAATCACTTTTACGGAGAAAGACGCCGACGGACTTCTTCTGCCACATAATGATGCCCTGGTAATTTCACTTAATGTCCTAGATTTCAAGATTAAATGTGTTTTGGTTGACCATGAAGCTTAGCCACCATAATTCAATAGAGAGTGCTGGAACAAGTGAAATTAACCAAAAGCATCATTCCAGTAACAAAGCTCCTCGTCAGGTTCAACTTGGAAAGTGTGATAATCAGAGGAGAGATCCCGCTACCCACAAATGTCGAATGGGTTACAAAGACCGCCTTATTTGAAGTGGTGGTCGACGACATGAGTAGACAATGGTTACATGATATGAAGGTCGTACGATCAACATATCACCAACTGCTGAAATTCCCCACCCCGGATGGAATCAAGAAAATAAGAGGAGATCAACCGAAAGTAAGGGAAATGAATACAGTGTTCATTTCCAGCTATAGTGGACCAGGGGATCTTACTATAGAGGAGCATGGGGAGGTGCCCCCAGCGGGTCCTACCCAAGTGGACTTCATGACGGCGCCAGGCTTCCAGAAGGTTATGGGTCGTATGATGAGATTTACGGATACTATGTCCCAGGCTAGTTTATTTCTAGCGGATTATGCCACATCTCAGGCAAGAGGGGGAGACCAGACCCCTACTGCCCAGGTTGTAGGCCAGCCATCAGCACTTCATTATACCCCGGGTACACTACCCATGGGTGGAGTCCAGCCTGTAGCAGCAGCATCTGAGCCCAGACCAACTGCGGACGGCGATCCACAAAAGTTATTGGACAGATGGACTCGATTGCATCCTCCAATTTTCGGGGGTGAGCGAGGCGAGGATGCCCAGGATTTCATTGATAGGTGTAGGGACAGACTGCACAACATGAGGATACTAGAGTCTATTGGAGTGGACTTCGCTACTTTCCAGTTAGAGGGCAGAGCTCGCAGATGGTAGCAGTTCTGTATTCTCAGCAAGCCAGTAGATTCTCCTCATATCACTTGGGAGCAGTTCACTCATATGTTTCAAGACAGATATATCCCACCCTCTGAGAGGGAAGAGCTGCGGTATCAATTTGAGCAGCTGGAGCAGGGACACCATTCAGTGACAGACTATGAGGCCATATTTTCAGAGTTGTCTCGCCATGCACTCATGATACTACCTACCGATGATGAGAGAGTGCGGAGATTTGTAGTGGGGTTGCATCCAGGCATTAGGGACAACGTGGCCCGAGAGGTGGAGATGGGGACTCTTAACAGCTAGTAGTGGAGATTGCTCGTAGGATCGAGGGTTATCGGTCGAGGGTTAGGGAGCAGGTACAGCCGGATAAGAGAGCCAAATATTCCGGGGATTTCAGAGGTGCCCCAGCTAGGGGCAGAGGTCAGTTTGGTAGGGGTTAGCCCAGCAGGCCCCCATATTCAGCACCCCCACCACCACCTCCTCGTGGTGCTCCAGTGAATCCTTACTTCAGTGTTATGCCAGAGGGTTCTCACTGTCCCCCAGTTATCCAGGGTTCTTCTTCAGGGCAGCAGGTCGTGCCTCCGGTGAGATGTTACGAGTGCGGGGATCTCGGCCATATCAGGAGGACTTGTCCCAAGTTTCTGGGCAAGGCAGTGCAGCAGGGCTACCAGCCTATGAGTCCAGCACCAGCAACTAGTCCACCTAGGGGTGGAGGACAGGTCGGCAAGGGTTGTCCTAGAGGTGGAGGCCAGTCAGAGGGAAGTCAGGCAGCTCTGGTTCACTCTGGTGGAGCTTAGTCTTCCGGTACTCCAGCTAGATTCTATGCCATTCCGGCCAGATCAGATGCAGTGGCCTCAGACACCGTGATCACAAGTATTATTTCAGTATTTGGTAGAGAGGCATCAGTGTTATTTGATCCTGGATCCACCTATTCCTATGTTTCAGCCTTATTTGCTCATTTCCTGGATGCTCCTCGTGAGTCCTTGGGTTCTCCTATATGTTTGTCCACTCCTGTGGGCGATTCTGTGGTGGTAGACCGGATCTATCGGTCTTGTGTGATCACACTCTATGGATTCGAGACCAGAACAAACCTTTTGTTGCTCGACATGGTTGATTTTGAGGTTATTCTAGGCATGTATTGGCTATCTCCTTATCATGTCGTGCTAGATTTCCATGCCAAGACAGTTACTTTAGCCATGCCCGAGTTTCCTAGGCTGGAGTGAAGAGGTTCCTCAGTTAGTGCCGCCAGCCGGGTTGTTTCATTCCTGAAGGCTCGACATATGTTCGAGAAGGGTTGTTTGGCCTATCTTGCTTATGTGCGGGACACCACCGGCGAGTCTCCGACGATTGATTCAGTGCCACTGGTTTGAGAGTTTGCTGATGTATTTTCTTCAGACCTTCCCGACATGCCTCCAGATCGTGATATTGATTTTTGCATTGATTTAACTCCAGGCACCCAGCCTATATCTATTCCTCCGTACTGTATGGCTCCGAAGGAGAAGCTTGAAGAGTTGTTAGCTAAGGGGTTCATCAGACTGAGTGTATCGTCGTGGGGTACTCCAGTTGTATTCGTGAAGAAGAAGGATGGGTCCATGCGAATGTGTATTGATTACCGCCAGTTGAACAAGGTCACCATTAAGAAAGTATCCTTTTCCGTGCATCGATGATTTTTTTGACCAGTTGCAGGGTGCTCGGGTGTTTTCTAAGATTGATTTGAGATCGGAATATCATCAGTTGAAGATTCGGGCCTCAGATGTTCCGAAGACGGCTTTTCGTACGAGATATGGCCATTATGAGTTCGTGGTGATGTCCTTTGGCTTGACTAATGCCCCATCAACATTTATGGACTTGATGAACAGGGTATTAAGGCCGTATATTGATTCATTCGTCATTGTCTTCATTGATGACATTTTGATTTACTCACGTAGCCTGGGGGAGCACGAGCAGCATTTGAAAGTTGTGCTCCAGACTTTGCGAGAACAGAAGCTATATGCTAAGTTCTCCAAGTGTGAGTTCTGGTTGGATTATGTGGCATTCTTGGGGCATGTGGTATCCAGAGAGGGTATCAAGGTTGATCCTCAGAAGATTAAGGCGGTTCAGAGTTGGCAGCGTCCTACTTCAGCTACCGAGATCATGAGCTTTTTGGGCGTAGCAGGCTATTATCGCCGATTTGTGGAGGGGTTCTCTTCTATCGCAGCTCCATTGACTAGATTGACTCAGAAGTATGCCCTATTCCGATGGTCTGACGAGTGTGAGACGAGCTTTTAGAAGCTCAAGACAACATTGACCTCAACAACAGTTCTAGTATTGCCTTCCAGTTTTGGGATGTATACAGTATATTGCGACGCTTCGCACATTAGCTTGGGGTGTGTGTTGATGCAGGAAGGGAGAGTTATTGCTTATGCTTCGCACCAGCTGAAGGTTCATGAGAACAATTATCCTGTGCACGATTTGGAGTTGGCGGCGATTGTTCATGCTCTTAAGATTTGGAGGCACTACTTGTATGGGGTGTCTTGTGAGGTTTATACAGATAACCGCAGCTTGCAGCACTTGTTCAAGCAGAGAGATCTTAATTTGAGGCAGCGAGAATGGCTCGAGTTGTTAAAGGATTATAATATCACCATTTTATACCATCGGGGCAAGGCGAATATGGTAGCGGATGCTTTGAGCAGGAAGGCGGAGAGTATAGGTAGCTTGGCTTATATTGCAACAGAGGAGAGACCTCTAGCCTTGGACATTCAGTCCTTGGCTAATCGCCTGGTGATATTAGACCTTTCTGAGCCTCGTCGAGTTCTAGCACATGTGGTTGCTCAGTCTTCGTTATTGGGTGAAATTAAGGCTCGGTATTTTGATAATCCGTGCTTGGCAGAGCTTCGGGAGATAATGGTACAGGGTGGTGCCAAGGAGGTTACTATTGGGGAGGATGGTGTTCTGAGACTTTAGGGCCGTTTATGTGTTCCTAATGTTGATGGCCTGAGAGAGAGGATTCTAGAGGAGGCACACAGTTCTCGGTATTTTGTCCATCCTGGTGCAACGAAGATGTATCGTGATTTGAAACAGCATTATTGGTGGAGGCAGATGAAGCGGGACATCGTGGAGTATGTGACTAGGTGTCTTAATTGCCAGCAAGTGAAGTATGAGTACCAGAGGCTAGGAGGCCTACTTCAGCAGATGACCATTCTTGAGTGGAAATAGGAGCACATCACTATGGACTTTGTAGTTGGGTTGCCTCGGACTTTGCGGAAGGTTGACGCGGTTTGGGTCATTGTGGATAGATTG
>ML400487.1:207604-236904 GCA_005239525.1 Nicotiana knightiana | reverse complement strand
TTATGAAGACCTCTATTTATAGTTGTAGAAGGGAGGAGTTATGATAAGAACAAACTCTTTCCGACTAATCAAATAGAAGTGTGACATGACCGCATTTGATTGGCCAGAACATGTTACTTGCACATGTGGTGCAGTTTCATTGGCCTTTTAATGTGACTTGGCGTGCCTTGTCATTTTGACACGTGGCATGATCCCATTAGTTCTTCTGTTTGACTAGGCGCACCACGTCATTTGTCACATGACACCAAACTGGGCCTCTAGGAAGATGGCATATTGGGCCTAATGAAATGGGCTCATCATTTGTAGCCCAACTAAATGGGCTAGCCCAATGGATTAAGACTTATTTATTTAATCCATATATGTTGGACTTATATAATTAATTCAATTATATTAGCCCGTAGTATTTATTTGGACCAATATCTCTCGAATTTAAAATATAGTCCAAATTATTTTATGAATTTAATTTTAATAAAATTTATATGCCTACACAAGTAACCTATGGTTTTTTTTTGTTTATAGGAAAACAAGAGATAACTAAAAACTGACCATTTTGCCTTCAGCTCCACACAACTATGAAAATAATCGCAGAATGAAGCAAACACCATACTACATTATTGCTGTTCTTTTTACCCGCATGCAAAGTGGTGAAGGAAAAAATAATTAATTCAAAATAGTCTAAATGAATGTTGCTTCCCCTTTAGTATTCCACAAAAAAATAAAAATAAAAATTGACAATAAAGTTTGCCAAGAGTTACCCCAGTTTAATAAGTTCTTTTAAATTCTTTATTCATGACCATAGAGGCTATAACAAGTGTTTTCTTTAAGATATTCTACAAATAAAGAGGAAAAGTAAAATCTACGGAAAAAGAATAAACTACTCTTATCTTTTGTTAAATGGTTTACAAATACCCTTAGTCTATTTATACGTCCTAAAAAGCACATGACATTAATCCTATTATTAAAATTACCCTCACGTCTAACGGAAGAACTTATGGGCCTTTAATTTCATGAGTAGCGGTTTTTTACTGGTCCACGTGGCAATCTCGGGCTGAAATAAATAATGGATCTTACTTCAGCCCACTTACCTGATCCAAATCTAAGTTTGTTATTTGTGGTCTCTGGTTACCAAATATGGAAGAAACAAGAAGTTTCTCCGTCAATTTCAGTTTCAACTTCCTGCAACGGAGCCACAACAAATCTGTCAACAGGCTCATCTTTTACACCTGCATCTTCTGGATTCACATTTACAGCTCTAGAGCCATTCACCACCACAAGCTTGTTAGTATACTGTATTTGTAAGATAATTCTAGAGACGAAAAATAACGTATAAACAGAAATGTAAAAGTAACAAAATTTAATCCGAGCCCACTAAATTCACAGTGTTTCCTCAAGGAACTTAATCTCCTCCTAGTACCCGAGGTTGTGGATTATTTCCTCCTAGGATAGAACAAATTACACGTTAGTGTAGCGGTACTTCAAACCCCAGTGTTTCAGCGAACACAATGATCAGTAGCAAATCACACTTACTGTTGTTTTCTTTGTAGTTAAAACAATGCAGAATAAAGGAGGAGAATTTAGAATTTCGTATGGAAAATATGAGAGAATAATGTGTTATTTATAGCCAACATGTTGAGTTCAAATGAAGAGGTGCAACTCTTCAGAAGGGTTATCATGTCCATTTACGGAAAATAAAACGAGAATTCAAAATGCGGAGGAAACTTAATTTTTCATTACAAAAACGAAAAACAAACGTGGATGAAACTTAATTTTCCGTTAACAAAAAATAGATAATTTGGATTTAATATTAGTTTTCCGTTACAAAAAATTTAATATTACGTTAATATTTACAATTAAGAGATAAATTTTGTCCAAAAAATTAATAAATCAATCATTTGACAGAAGCCGAAGCCGAGCGAGCGACGACGACGATGCCGCGAGACTTGCCTTCTTCTTAACTCTTTAAAAACTAGAAGAAGAGAAATTGTATATACACCCATCAAAAGTCTTTTCCTCTTCCAATATGGGATAAATATTTCATTTTCCCGCTATTTCCCATTCACCCTCTTTTAAGCTAAAATAAACTTAAAACCCCAACAAAGTTTAACCTCAAACACCTCATCGGCATAGGCGCGACTGCCTCAAACACTTCCTTTACTTCACTTCTGACTGAGTGAATCTCCAACTGCGTAATCTCTATCAAATCTGATTGTGGAGGTGTATAGAAGTAATCACCAGTTGAAATTAATCGCTCGATGAGTTGGGCACCTTGTGGTTCTAGGAACAAGAAGTGGAAGCGAAAACGATGATTATACTATTGATAAAAACAAAGTGATACAGAGGTTTAAGCCAAGCTATGGCACTCCAAATGGTTGGGAGATCGTTAAAACCCGTGGAATGACGCTTTAATACAATCGCTAAGGAAACTGCCCCAATTGATATTAGCACAACCATAAGCGATAAAATTAAACTATTCGTAGACGGTGCCATTTTAATTTCTCCGTATCAAAATTATTTATTTTTCTGGTTAGTGTTTTGAATTTTCTAGTGAGTGATTTAATTCAGTTGTAAAGTAATTTAATAAAGGCACAATGTTTACACACAAAATCAAGCTTTGAAGGAAAAGGCCAATAATTAATCAATTGAAAAGGAGAAATTTGGGGCAGAAGCTTATATGAGCTTTTCTGATGACCAAGATCCTAATTGGGAGAAGAAGAAGACTGAAAATCGGTGGGGTTAGTGTAGTTTTATGACCCAGGTAAGAAACCTAGGGTTGGATCAGCTAAGTGGGTCGAAATGAGTTATTTTGGCTCAAAATTGTTAGGTGAACCAGTAAAAAAATCGTCACGTCATTAAATTGATGGCCCACAGGTTCTTCTGTTAGGCGTGGGGGTAATTTTAATAATAAAATTAACGTTGTGTGCTTTTTTGAACGAATAGATGGATGGGGTATTTGTGAATCATTTAGCAAACGATAGAGGTAGTTTAGGTCTTTTTCCGTAAAATCTATCAATGGGAAGGGTAAATTTTTTTGTTTTACAAAAGGGACTCATAAAAATAAATCACAAAATTTCAGAAAAATTATAGCATAAATCTTTGTTAGTCTTAGTTTGAGATTTATGGTTCAGAGATGAAGAAAAGTGAAGCTCCAACAATTGGAGAAAACTAAAAGATAAGAATAAAATTGTACATTGTGGAAAAGAAGGAAGAAGAAACTGCACACGTGGTGTAAAAGAAGAAATAAGCTCTACCTGTGGTGGAGCATATGAACATAAGGAGAAAGTATTCCATTGTATATGGAAAATATGATATGACACGTGGTCATCTGAAGGAAAGATACGTGGAATCCAAAATGGGGACGACCGAATGCCGAAGGCAGCTATTCTGCTTGTCACCGGAAAGGATATCATTTATAAAGGTGTATTAAATGAACTGCGTCTAGTAGCGTTTAATAAAGAATATTCTGCAGCATTAAGAACGACTGCCGGTTACAGAGAATTTGGCATTTATGTTCACTATTACATCTTCATCAATGACCCTCATAATTGACATTAAAGGTGGGCACGATCCTAGGAACTTCTTCCGTAAACACAACTATAAATAGTGAACCCAATTATCATTGTAAAGGATACGTATTTTCTGGCTAACTTACACTACATTCTATACAAAGCTTAATACAATTTTACTTTCTTGCTTTTTGATCTCATCATTGCTGTGCCCGGAAACCTTGTTCCCGGAATTATCATCTTTGTTATTTCATCCACATTTTAAGGCTAAGTATTGTATAATTCTTCAATTATTTTATTATTTCAGGATCAAATTAGTTAACTTGTCTAGAAACCACGTATAAATTCAACTGTACCGTTTTACGGGTACACAGTTTGGCGCCCACCGTGGAGCCTAGACAACCGTGCAATTAAATTGATCCTTGCTTTTTTTACTAACGCGCTTTATTGTTTTGTCTTAGAAAAAATCATCAAAAAATGACCGATAACACTATTAACAACACGTACAACCTTGAAATTTGAGGGGATTAGCCTCATTTCAAGGATTCAATCGCTGACACCCACAATGAGGGAAATGACAGCGTGCCGATGCATGACAGGTAGTACCCTCGACGGGTTCTGGAGACAACTCCCAATGATGCTAGTGAGAAGCATATTGTTGATGCGGTAAGGGTTATGCAAAAGCAACATGCGATCACTCCAGGAAATCTCACACTGCAGGGTAAGGTTATGACGGAGCTGAAGCAGGCGCTGTCGGGGGCTTCGAATAATGCAAACATGCGAGATTCGATTCCTCATGGTGTTCCCACAAACCAAACAATGCAGAGAGTTGACAACAACACTCCCAGGGGTGAAGTTGGCTCCGACGGGGATGGAGGAAGCATATCCGGTCTCAATAACGAGAGAGGACCATTCAAGAATGAACTGTTACGGTTTATGAAGAAAGTAAACGCCCGCATGGACCAAATCCCGTGTGCACCGCAAGTATTGAAATGCTCGGACTCAAAGAAGTATACTCAATTGCCGTACAAGTTGAGTGTGGCACCATAATCCCGAAGCGGTTCAAAATGACTGAAGTGCCAAAGTATGACAGGACTTCAAATCCACTGGAGCATATTACCACCTACACAACATCGGTAAAAGGAAATAATTTAGCTCCTCACGAAATTGAATCTGTGTTGCTAAAGAAATTTGGAGAAACTTTCGCGAGGGTAGCCCTAACGTGGTATTCATTATTACCCGAGCATTCCATAGATTCCTTTGAGATGCTCCCGAATTCTTCATCAAGGCTCACGCCAGGGCCAAAAAGTACAAGCCTGGAAGGCCGATATATTCAGGATTGCATAAGGAGAATCTAAATTATTACGAGAGTTCGTTACCCGACTCCAGAAAGAAAGAATATTGCTCCCAACTGTCCCGGATGAATGTGCAGCTGAAGCAATCATCAAATGATTGAATCCAAGAAGCTCAGACGCTTCTCGTAAGCTGAAGGAAAGCCTGCTTGAGTTTCAAGGAACAACTTGGGCAGATGTCCACAACTGGTATGAGTAAAAAATATGGATCAATGATGATCAGGTTGACTTTCCATCGTCGGCCAAAGGACGGAAGAAGAATAGAGAAAAATCAAAAGATGATTACGACATGGAAAGACGGACTGCGAGGGGCTAATTTTAGCCCTACGAGCGAATCGAATGTCGTGGTAGAGGCTTCCAGACAAGAGATAAGTTCACAATTGACAAAAGGACCGATCATGGCTGGAACAATAAATCGCTGCATGATAAAGAAACTTCAGGGTCACAGGATCCTTCTTACCCCAAGTTATCATAATATAACCTCAACGTCAGTATAATGGAGTCGGTGTCAGCCATGAGAAACATCAAAGAGGCACGATTCCTGAGTCCTATAAGGTTCTATTTCAGCTATAGGGATCCCAACTTATGGTGTGAGTACCATGGAATGAACGACCACCGAATAGGAGACTGCTAACACCTACAGGAGGAAGTGGGAACACTATTGAAGAATGGTCACCTCAGAGAACTCTTGAGTGATCGAGCTAAGAACAATTATGGTCGTAACAGAGACAACGGGGAATATTAAAGCGGGAGAAGAACCTCCACACCAAATGATCAATATGATCTTTGGAGGGAATGAGATTAACGGGGTCACCTTTTCGGCAGCAAAGAAGATGAAAGTATCAATAACTCATAGCAAAAGACTCCGGGGATATGATATCACTATCACGGAGGAGGACACAGACAGTTGTTGTTACCACACATATGCACTGGTAATTTCTTTAAATGTGTTAGATTTTAAGATTAAACGTGTTCTAGTGGATCCAGGAAGTTTAACTAATATCATACAATGGAGAGTATTTGAGCAAGCTAAAATCACCGGAAGTATTATTCCAACTACAAAGCTCCTCACTGGATTCAACCTTGCAAGCGTGACGACCCGGGGAGAGATTTTGCTGCTCACAAACGCTGAAGGAGTAATGAAAGAAACTCTCTTCGAAGTTGTTGACAATGACATAGGATACAATATAATCCTAAGAAGGCCATAGTTAAACGAGATGAAATATTTGCCCTCGACATATCACCAATTGTTGAAGTTTCCAACATCCGAAGGAATCAAGCACATAAGGGGTGATCTACCGACAACAAGAGAGATAAATTCAATTTTGGTCTCCAATAGAAAAGGAAAGGAACACGCGGCATAGTAATTACATGAACCAACACTTACCCCTGAACCAGAGGAAGTTTACCCGGGGATAGAAGAGTCGGAATAGTATCAGGTACCGAGACATTTCCAAGTTCCAAAAGAGACGAACGCAACGAAGTCCACAGCGAAAGAACTGGAGCAAGTTGCGATGTTCAAAGAATTCCTAGAAAGGAAATTCCATTTGGGAACAGGACTGCACCCGGATCTCAGGTCTGATTTTATTGAATTTATTAAAATTAACGTCGATGTTTTGCATGGTCGCACGAGGATATGACAAGTACCCCGACAGAGGTAGCCATTCACAAGTTAAGCTTTGATCCCAACATACCTCCAATAAGACAAAAGAAGCGCCATATTGCTGAAGCAAGGACTAGACTCGTCAAAGAAGAGGTAACCCGTTTACTCAATATTTGTTCAATCCGAGAGGTAAGATATCCAGACTGGATAGCTAATGTAGTAGTAGTTCCTAAGAAGAATAATAATTTCGTATGTATGTAGATTATAAGGATCTTAATAAGGCATTCCCGAAAGACTCATTTCCACTGTCAAATATCGATCAAATGATTGATGCCACGTCCGGGCACGAGTTAATAAGTTTCCTCGATGCTTATTCTGGGTACAATCAAATCACGAATAACCCGAAAGTTCAGGAAAAGACATCGTTTGTAACAGATTTCTGTACATATT
Source organism: Nicotiana knightiana (assembly GCA_005239525.1). Taxonomy (NCBI): domain Eukaryota; kingdom Viridiplantae; phylum Streptophyta; class Magnoliopsida; order Solanales; family Solanaceae; genus Nicotiana; species Nicotiana knightiana. The sequence goes on along the minus strand of ML400487.1, from coordinate 229,996 downwards.
GTTACAATGTGATGCCTTTTGGGTTGAAAAACGCTAGTGTCACTTATCAAAGGCTCGTGAATAAGATGTTTGAAAATAAAATAGGAAAGACTATGGAAGTTCATTTAGATGATATGCCCTTTAAGTCTTTGAATGCAGGTGACCACCTTAACCATTTGCAAGAACATTCGACATCTTGAGGAAGCATAGCATGAAAAAAACGGTCCGGAGGACCATAGAGAGAATGGCGCTGCTGCTTCAGGTGCTGGTGTGCCACTGCAAAACCCTGAAGGGGCACCAGTGCAAATTCCTATCGATGAAGGATCACGCAACGCTCAACATGTCGATGTGATCTCTCATACAGATAGAAGCGTTCGTGAAGCACATGGAGCCCCTGCTCAAAGGGAAAGGGAAGTTAGCCTTCACGTTTTTTTTGAAATGTTGCAGGCACAACAGGTGGCTATTGCTCAGCTACAAAGCCATCAGAGAACCCCAAGCACAACACCACCAGAAACGGATCCTCGATTCGAATAGGCACCGAAAAGATCGAGCAATAATGGGTCAGCATCCGACCCCGCCATTATAAAGATGCTTGAAGACCTCGCAAAAAGGATTGAATCGGGAGAAAAGAAGATAGAAGCTAACGACAAAAAAGTGGAGACCTACAACTCGAGGGTCGATCAGATCCCAGGCGCACCTCCGATTCAGAAAGGTGTAGATTCAAAAAAGTTTATGCAAAAGCCATTCCCGTCAAGTGCAGCTCCGATGCCTATCCCGAAGAAATTCAAAATGATCGATCTCTCGAAGTACAACGGAATCTCAGACCCCAATGAGCACATTACTTCCTACACTTATGCTGTGAAAGGGAACGACCTGAGAGACGAATAGATTGAATCCGTTCTATTGAAAATATTTGGAGAAACGCTATCCAACGGGGCCATGATGTGGTATCATAACCTACCCCCGAACTCGATAGATTCATTTTCCATGATGGTAGACTGCTTTGTGAAAGCACATGCTGGTGCCATCAAGGTTGCTACAAAGAAATATGATGTTTTCAAAATAAAGCAAAAGGAGAATGAGATGTTAAGAGAGTTTGTGTTCCGCTTTCAATTGGAACGAATGGAGTTACCACCGGTCTCTGACGATTGGGTAGTACAAGCCTTCACTCAGGTCTTGAATGAGCGAAGCTCGATGGCTTCAAAACAGATGAAGCAGAATTTAATCGAGTACCCTGCCATAGTTTGGGCAGATGTGCACAAGAGGTATCAGTCAAAGATCAGGGTCATGGATGACTAATTGGAAGCCCCCTCGAGTTTGGTGTATTCTATCAGAGTCTTAGCAAAGGAATCGAGGCCTCCAGAAAGAGAGCCAAGGCCAAACAAAGAAAGTATCAACTGTATGTAGAAAATCAAAAAAATATCCCGAGACGTAACGTACCTCGAAGTGACCAAAGGATTGACCGAGGACAGAATCCTCGGGGACTCTTGAACAAAGCAGGGTTCGACATGCACACATGGACAGTGGAGGCACCCGACTATCTGAGTACAACTTCAAGATCAATGTTTCAGACATCGTATTAGCCATAAGTAAGATCAACGATACTAGGTGGCCGAGACCCGTGCTATCAGATCCTTCGCAGAGGAACCCCAACTTGATATGTGAATACAAAGATACCCACGGTCATAGGACCGAAGATTGCAGGCAACTTCGAGAAGAGGTAGCCCGACCAATCAGCAAAGGGCACCTTCGAGAATTTCTCAGCGACCGAGCTAAAAACCAATTTCGGGAAAGAGAGGCAAATAAGAAAAATGAAATAAAAGAACCTCGACACGTCATCCACATGATTATTGGTGGAGTCGACGTCCCTCATGGACCTATTTTTAAGCAAATGAAAGTATCCATCACTAGGGAAAAGCGAACTCGGAGCTACATACCTGAAGACGCCCTTTCATTCAGTGAAGAGGACACCGAGACCTTATCCCAACCTCATAATGACGCACTGGTAATTTCTTTTCTTTTCAATAAATTTCAAATTAAATGTATGCTCGTGGATCCAGGTAGCTCGGCCAACATAATTCGGTCGAGGGTGGTAAATCAACTCGATTTGCTCGAAACCCGCCTCTCGAGTCCTTAATGGATTCAACATGGAAAGCAAAACAACGAAAGGGGAAATCATCCTCCCAGTCAACGTGGCTGGAACAATTCAGGATACCAAGTTTCATGTCATCAGAGGTGACATGAGGTACAATGCATTGCTTGGAAGGCCATGGATTCACAATATGAGGGCGGTGCCGTCAACCCTTCATCAAATGATGAAGTTTCCTACGAAGGATGGAGTAAAAATAGTATACGGAGAGCATCACGCAGCGAAAGAAATATTCACAGTGCACGATGTGGCACCGACACCTTCTACATAGAAGGAGCCAAAAAAATGCAAACAGCCGAGTAACAATCATGAACTACATCCTCGAAGGAACAAAGGACCGTGCCGCGTCCTCGGAACAGATAACCAAAGCATATAGAGGCTCGAACGCCATTGCAGCTAAGGTACAACCCTCTCTCTTTTTCTTTTACGGTATATGCTAACCTGCATGCAGGTGTTCGATTGAAAGGAGTCGAAGAACCCCCAGCTCAAAGGCCTTAGATTTTAAAGCATGTGTTGCGCTCCTTTTCCCTCACGTCGGATTTTATCCCAAAAGGGTTTTACCGGCGAGGTTTTTAACGAGGAAACGTCCATATGCTACCTAAGGAGAACTCACCTAGTACTCAAGGCTTCTCTTAGATCAACCTCGAATACTGAGGGGCATCCCCTAGGGGATAACTGAAATATGCCAAAGAAGGTCTCAACAGGAGAATGATGTATCAGACCAAACGGTCGAATGAACCGTGTCCGCATAGAATAATCTAACCCTCGATGGTAAAAACATGTATACTTGTACCAAGTAATCAAATAAGTACCTTCTATCATCAAAACATTTCTCACATCAAAGAAGTTTGCTATTTTCACAAGAGACAGCCCCAGTGCCAAAAATTTATCAAGCACTCAGGAACTGTCCTCGACAGTCACTCCATCGAGTCACCAAAAACTCGAAGCCATAAGACCTCAGGGCCGGCAACTTCAAGCTCATAAGCACTCCTCAAGGCAACATCAACTCCGACTCGGGGATTGCCCTCGACAGTCGGCTCATCAGGTTATCTAACTCGAAGTCGTAAGACCTCAGGGCCGGCAACTTCAAACTCGTAAGCCCTCCATGAGGCAACATCAAAACTGTAAGACCTCAAGCAAGGCATGTACAAATTTGTAATACCTTAAACAAAAGGCATAATCCCCATATCAAATTCAAGGCTATATATCAAAATTGTAAGACCCAAAAGGCTTACCCTCGATATAGACGCCGTGGCTATCTCACTCGGGGACTAAAAGGCTACAGCCAAATACAATGACCACCGTCATAAGGCTCCAGCCAAACTAACGCGACTCGGAGACGTCCGACTGTTACCATAAAATCACATGCCTCCAATTACTTCAAAAAACTTTGAAAAGAACCGATTAAAGGTCGTACCGACCTAAAGCATAAGAGCCTAAGTCGGCAGCTACATCAAAGGTCATACCGACCTAAAGCGTAAGAGCCCAAGTCGCCAGCTACATCAAAGGTCGTACCGACCTAAAGCGTAAGAGCCCAAGTCGCCAGCTAGTCGTATCGACCTTACCCATAAGAGCCCAAGTCGCCAGCTATAGGTTATACCGGCCCAAAGCGTCTCAGGGCCGATTTGAAAACCTGAGGTTCGTTGAGCTCGAGTCGAAACCCGACTTGGAGACTAAGACCAAAATGGTTAACCAAAGTGCCTCAGGGCCAAGAAAGCGTAAGAGCCCAAGTCGCCAGCTACAGGTCATACCGACCCAAAGCGCCTCAGGAACGATTTGAAAACTTGAGGGCCGTTGAGCTCGATTTGAAACCCGACTCGGATACTAAGCTCGATATGGTTAACTAAAGCGCCTCAAGGCCAAATGCGTAAGATCCCAAGTCGCCACCTACACCGAAGGTTGTACCGACCTAAAACGTAAGAGCCCAAGTCGCCACCTTAAAAAGCCTTAGGGCCAATTTATGAACCCAAGGGTTTCATCTCAAAGTCCAATTCATCGAGCTAACTATCAGCAAGCAAATCAAACCAAAGAATCTTTCATATATATATGTGCATTACAAATACATATTTACAACACTCCCACAGGAGTCTTATGCAAACAAATAAAGCAGATCTAGTCTACTTTCGGGACCAGCTCCCTCAAAGGGCCCTCGGGTCAGCTCCCACGGCGGCCTTCAAATATCAACATCAGCTCATGAAGAAAGGAAAAACTTGGCGTCGATCTCGTCCGCCTCGGCCTGCTTTATCTCTTCCGAGAGGTCAAAGCCCCTAGCATGTATCTTTTCGAAGGTCTCCCTCCGAGACTTGCATCATGCATACTCAATTCCCCTCCTCTCTCTATCAAAATATCCTCTCAGCTCAGCCCGAGCATCGACAGCTTCTTTCAAATAAATGGCCACCTTTTTATCGGCCTTTGCTCGAACTTCTTCAGCTTCAGCCCGAGCGTCCACGACCTCGACCTTCATGTTTAGAATATTAGTCTCGAGCTTGGCAATCCTGCTCGACTGAATTGAGCTATCTTCTCGGGCATTACGAAGTTGTATCTCGAGGGTAGAAGCCTTGGCCAAAGCATTCCTTTGGGTCGCAACATGTACGCTTATCTACGCCTTCAACGTTTGACATTCAGAACTAACTTGCCCAATTTTGCCCTAAAGGTGCTCCAACGCCTCTGTCTTTCCCTGCAGCTGAAGCACCAAAGCATTAGCTCACAAAAGCAAGAAATGAAGCACTTATCCATTCAGGGTAAGGGTTACCTAACGCTCGAGATTACCTTCACAAATCTGGCTCCGATGCATCTCCACCTGAAGATGTATCAACTCTTTTGTCTTCTCATTTCAAAGAATCTTGAGAGATTTTTTCTTACCCAAATCTTCCCGCAACCGGGTCTCATAACAAAGCGGCTCGGACTTGAGTTTGTCAAAAACCTACAAAGAGAAACTTCAGTTCAAAGAATGAAGGTTCATAGCTAAAAAGCCAGTAAGGCCAATCGAAACTCACCTCGGAATAGTGCCGCCGGGCCTCCTTAAAAGTTGAGCATGCATCTACTGGCCTGGCCCCAGTTGAACCACTCTCAATAGGGGTATGCCCGCTCGAAACCTCACTTGGCCCGGGCAACCCTTGGTCCCGAGCATCCCTTGAAGTACCTTCGAGGGTAGAAGCACACGATGGTGGAGGACTCTTTCTCTTTCCCTCTCATGGAACCTTTTCTTCAAAGTTAGAGGTCTCAGGCCTGACAAAATTGGCAGCCTTGGAAGGGCCCCCAGCTCGAGCCATAGGCAATGAATCATCCTTACAAGGAGAGCCGATGTCCGCAGAATGACCAACATATATAAAACTCTCCTCAGCAGCAACATCTCCTTTGCATCTCCGAGAAGGCCCCACCTCATCGAGAATGTCCTTATCTATAGAGGATATTTTTCTCTTATTGTCCTCCCTCGGGCCTTCCCTCTCCTTGAAGGGGCACAGTATCATTTCGGAAAAACCACCAACACCTGTGGTGACAAAGTTAGTACGCACAAAAGGAAACTTTCATCAAAAAGGATTCCACACGGCTCATACCGTGGTGCTATGCTTCCCATCTGCCCTTCGAGAGATCACGCCACTTGCGCTCGTCATATGTTGAGGAAGCTACCAACCTTCGAGTCCAGTCCGCAAGATCGGGGACCTCCCCGGGCACCCACGGGACCACTGAAAAAGAAAAAAAGAAACACTCTTATAAATCGATAAGAACAAAAGACACTAAGGCACGACATGGCACTTACATTTAAAGTTCTATTTTTCGGGAAATGGCAGGAACTTCGCTGGAATGATATCGACGGTCCTCACCCAAACAAACCGACTCATCCATCCTCCATTTCGGTCCTCGTCATCACTGGAAATGAAAGTCTTGGTAGACCGGCGTCGTAACACAATCAGGCCTCAAAAATGCTGAGGCCGATATAATCTAATAACGTGGCTGGGGGTAAATTCGAGCTCAGCCTTTTCGGTAAAATATCTCATCATCAGCACTATCCGCCAAAAGGACGGATGAATCTGTGCCAGGGTGACTTAGTACCTTTTGCAGAATTCGAGCACAAGTCGGTCGAGGGGGCCTAATGTAAATGGGTACGTATACATGGTCAAGAATCCCTCTACATAATTCATGACGCTATCTTCTCGAGAGGGTATCTGCAGCATCACATTTTCCCCAGCCACAGTATCTCTTCACGGCCTCGAGGTGGTTTTCTTCTATTGATCGGACGAACCTCGAAGCATGCTCTCGATGGCCTGGGGAATTGAAGGGTTTCTCTAATGCAAAGTCTTTCTTCAGAGCGAAGCAGTACGAGACAGCTCACCATACGCCGGCGGTGTATTACCGTCCAGGCTAGGAGCAGAGGAAGAATTTCCCTCTTCTTGGTGAACATATTCGGGCACGGAGGCCATAGCTACTCAAGCAGAGATAAATAAGAAGGAATGAAAGCAATTTTCGCAAAAATGGGAAAGGGATGAGAAAGTTGAAAGAAAAGCTGAGTTTTTGCAAAGGTGCAAGAGTTAGAATGAAGGAGAAGCAAGAATATTTATAAAGCGAAAGGTGGCTAGCCACCTACTTTGAAGGCCATTCAATTTCTAACAAAGTCGTCATAACGCTTGGGGAAGTGTACCGGTGGGGCCACCTCAGTCACTTCACGGTCACGTCACATAAATGGTACTGTCACACGGAATTCGAGGGATTGAAGCTTGCATGCCGACCTAGCCTCGAGAAGATGTTTGATCTCAAGGGAATCTACTATTGCAAGTACGAGTTCCAAGGAGATAATAATCGAAGCATAAAGGTTAACTGTTGCGTAAGCATTACGGGACAAAGTTTGTGTGATATGTGGAAAAAGATATTCTATTTCAAAAAATATATTTACAGGGGTGTTTTTACAAAAATTCCCCCGAAGGGTCCCATATACAGAAAAAGGAAAAAGCAAAAAAGGAGGAAAATCTACTTTTCATCGTCGCTGATGTCTGAGCCGCTTGCAGAGCCCTCATCCGACGTACTCGGCGTTACTAATTCCTCCTCCAGGGCCCTGGCCTCTTCGATATCGGTAGAGATATCAACACCCTTGGTGCTCACTTCCTCGAGGGCTTGCCTCCTAGCTTGTGCACGGGCATAAGCAACTGACTGAGCCAGCTTCAGTTCGGCCTTCTCGGATATCTCCCTGGCCCGATCATTCGCAGTAGCGACATCTCTCTTGTACGAAGAGACATACTCACTAGCCTCAGCCTTGGCCGCAGATAGTGCAACAACCTCCTCCTGAGCACCTCGGAAAAGGTCTTGAACCGAGGATAGCTTCCCTCAAAGCACCTCCCTATCCGAAGTCGCGACATCATTCAGCCGAGCCAGCTCTAGGACTTCGACGTCCTTGGCTGCAACCTCCTCTTGAAGCTGCTCCACCAGAGCTTCATTCTGCATAATTGACGACAACGCACCCACACTACTATATAAGTATGAAGGCAAAAGTCGTGTAGCTTTTACTCGAATGTCCGGATCGAATCCACAGGGAGCCTATAGATAGGAGTGAGTGTATCAGTGATCTAGAAGGGTCGAGTGTTTCTAATTTCACTTCTAAACATTGGTTGGTGTTGAACTATACTAAGTGTATTCTATTGTTTGTAAGCTAATTAATGACTAACTTTGTTTTGTTTTTGTTGTTGTTTTCTAATATTGATAAAGGCACTAGGGTCGTGATTGTGGCCTAGGTGGATACACAAAGGGATTCAATTCTAAGGTCGGGGAATTTTCTAGGGATTAGCTATAACCAAAGCACGAAGGTGCTCACTCTATACCTCTCGGTAGTTTGAGTGATTATACCCTAATTGCCTCTCTCGAGTCCAATTGGGTGCCCAATAATCAAGCAATATAGGCTTAGGTAGGGTGTTACTCTCTCGAGGTTTAACCCGTTAACTAGGGCTCAAGTAGGGTTTTACCATTTCTGGGTTTAACCCCTTTGATTGGGACTACCAATCTCTTGATAATGCCCTAATTTCCTATTAGGCTAATTTCTAGACTCAAGTCTTCTTTCTCAAGAAAGACCCAAGTCATGAAAAGGTTAATTAGTGTTTGCAACCACTAATTATAGCAATAAAAACCTTGAAATAGCCTAAATAGCCAACACCCATTAATTTCCCAACCTTAATTTCAAAACCCCATTACATACCCACACTAGGGTTGAGCCACAACCCTAGCTAATGGGTCTAGCTACTCATAATCAAAGATGAGAACAATGATAGAGAAGAAGAATAACCCATTTAATTGATTCCTAACAATGAAATTGAAGTTTTCAATGTTAAAAATGCAAGAATAAAGCTAAAGAAATAAAAACCCTAAAATATTCACGAGCTCCCTACTCTGAAAAACAGTTGATATCTTCCAGATCTGGAAATAAATTACAAAATAGTCTATTTATAGTCTGCCAAATTTTCGAACAAAAATACCCCTGCAGGACCACCGCGAACCGCAAAAACACGACCGCGGTCCGTGAAAACATTAGGACCTCACTGGAATGCCACCGCGGTCCGCGAAACTTCGACCGCGGTCGCGGTGAGAACTTCAAATTCTTGGGTCACACTGGAACTCGATCGCGGTCCGCGAAAATTCGACCGCGGCCGCGGTGGATGACAGTCAACTTTCTGAGCTACTGGAAATGCACCGCGGTCCGCGAAACCACGACCGCGTCCGCGGTGGCTGATGGCATAATTTCTGAACTCACTGTAAATGTACCGCAGTCCGCGAAACCACGACCGCGGCCGCGGTGGCCTTGTTGGCTTGAGTAGCCTTGTTGGGTTTGATCCTTGTGCCGGATTCACTCCTATTTTGAGCATATTTTAGACTGAATGCTTTCATTTCTGGTTCAATCCTGCAACAAGAACAACATATAAGCTTACGGGGCTATTTTGTGTAAAATTGTATCCAAAATTCATGTATAAAGGCACGAAAAATGAGGCAAAAAGCCAAGTTATCAATAATCTGAAAAGCAGAAAGTAGGTCAATCAACACCAAGCATTGCAACTGAATATAAAAATATGGGTACCGACATACCTGCTTAGAGAAGTCGACCCTCTCCCGAAGTGCTCTCTCCGAGCTTGCCCGAAGGTTGGTCAATTCCTCCTCCTTTCGAGCGCACAGAGCCTCCAGTTCAACCGACTCCAACATAAGCTTCTCAAGCTCCTCCCCACGATGAGTCAGCTCATCTTGGATCTTGGAGAAGGCTTGGTCATACAGCTTCTTGACCTGCAATACAGAGAAGGAAAATTAGAAAACAAGAATAGAAAATCAAAGAATAGCATATTATTTATCAAATATCACCTACTTTTGAAGCCTCTCGGCTTCCTCGAGAGCAACTGGGGCATCAACATCGGTCTCCTCATCTATCCCCTCGAAGTAGCCTTTAAATGCATCATCCTCTCCACGAGAGGTCTCTACACCGGGAACACCCCTAACTTGAGCATCCCGTATCTCCCTTGGAGAAAATGACGGGCCCGAACGAAGTCCACCAGCAATATTAACCTCCATCGAGGCTTCTTCTCGACCTCAGAAAGCTCCAGTAGCAAGCCCCTCGAGCTCCTCAACACGGACTGTGCCATGTCCGATGAGCGTATCGGGGACTGCGCCTAAACCCTCCTCGAGGGTCTCCTCTACGAACGGCGAGTCCGCATCGGCCGCCTCTAACTTAACGGACGACCGCTCAATAGCTCTCGAAGCCTCAGCGCTTCATTTTCCTCGGCCCGTAGGCTTTCAGCAGCCGTCGAGGACAAGACCGTGGCATCGGTCCTAGGCTTCCGAGCCTTTGGCCTTTTTGATTTGGGAGACTCCGTCGAGGCCTCTTTCTTCCTTTCTTATCTTTGGTGGTCTTCGGGGCCTCTTCCTCACCAGGTGGGGGCGGCCTCATTAACACGCCTTCACCAAGGCCTACACAAACACATTATGTCAAGAACATCACCATCAAAAGTTCTTGCGAAGAATGAAAAAACAATAGCAACAAGAGCATACCATGGTTCTTAGCCTTCCATTGTGTTTTGGCCAGCTCACGTCATACGCGTTTGTTTTATGGGAAAGCGGATTCTAAACGTTTGATCCATCCCGGAAGATCCTGAACCGTGTCGGGAAATATGGCTGCAACTAGAAGAAAATCAGTCGAAAGAGAAAGGGACAACAAAGCATGCTCAATTCAGGGGTACCTACGTTTCATATTCCACTCCTCCGAGAATGGCATTCTGTCAGCGGGGATGATGTCCGAAGTTCTGATTCTAACAAATTGTCTCATCCATCCCCGATCTCTATCCTCGTTGATGTAGGCGAGGAATGCCTTGGTGGATCGACGATATAGTTTAATAAGGCCCCCGCGAAAGAGTCGAGGGCTGTACAATCTAATCAAATGGTCGAGGGTGAAAGTCATTCCCTCGACCATGTTGGTGATATGTCGAAACATATATACAATCCTCCAAAAAGAAGAATAGATCTGACCGAGTGTCACTCGGTATTGACTACAAAAATCAAGAATCACCGGGTCAATCGGTGGAGAAGAAGAATCGACTGGGCCTAAGGTGAAGGGATATGTATATACACTGAGAAAGCCAGCCATGTGCGTGACTATGCTTTCGTCATCCATAGGGATCTCTGCTCGAGCTGCCTCCCCCCAGCGGCAGTCAAGGTTTACCCTCTCTATATCCGATACTACGCTTATGTATCGGGATATGGGCTCGCATCGGCCCAGTGTAGAAGGGGTTTTTTCTATTGTGAAGTAATAAATAGTGTCTAAAGGGCCAAGAATGCATTGTTCGATGGTAGGAGGAATTTTCCACTTGCCCTTAGACGGGCGTGATGAAGAAGCAGCTTCCTCCTTTTGTGGAACCATTTTTGAATTTTTTCCATGATAACTATCGTGTTTTGAAGTGAGAAGACGAAAAAACATGCATAGGCGGAAGTTAAGAATAGAAAGCAATTAGTTGAAATTTTAAGGTTTGGAGAAGATGAATAAGATGCAAAACTATGAAAAGGCAAGTGATTGTAGTATTTATAGAGGCCCTTTGGGCATGGTTGAAGCGGAAAAGTCGAACCTGTGACAGTTCATGGGCTTCTCGAGAATTGTGTTGACAACGACCTCTGTGCAGCTTTTCGTGTCACATCATTTAATGCTCTGAAGGGACTGACGTCATAGTAGGAGTGTCTAAGAGGCAAAAGGTCAAAACTGTTTCTTATCTCTTCATTCTAAGAAACGCGGGGACTATCTGTATACGGCTGAAATCAGAGAGCCCGATTTTACGGTCATTTCGATGTTTAGAAGGCTCGAAGGTTCATGTTTTGGAATCGAGGGAGAATATCTAAGGTCCTCAACCTCGAGGTAATACAAATCGGACGTCAACATGAAAAAGCGGGAAATTCCCAAGGAGCACGTGGTTAAAGCTGACAAAATACACAAAATAGTACAATCCCGTACCGTGGCATTAAATGGTTGTACCAGCCATACCTTTTTGCATTAATTACATATGTACTATGTTGGGATTTCCCCTCATATATAAAGGGGACCCTTGTCACTTTTTAAGATACATGATATTCAATACAAGAACAAGAACAACCTCTGTTCTTTAACTAAAACATTCTTTACAATTGTTTCATTGATTTATTACTTCTCATTTACTGTGTTCTTGAATTATTCTTCATTTATTACTTATTATTGACCATAAATAGTCCATTCTTAAAGGCCTTCAACACTGTTATACTGTTATCGATAGCCCTTAGTCAAGCTTCTAAAGCTCGACCTCGAGGCCTTTACGACCACCCTCGAGACCGGTCTCTTCGTTACCCGGTTTGCATAATCTCGTTTCCATTTGCTATTGTTTCATTTTTCTTACTTCACACTCAACATCTACTGCCTAAAAAACCGGTGTTAAAATAGATCACGTATTTTTAGAACCACATAATCGAATATAATTGTAATTACCATTTTCAAGGTAAACACAGGACATCACTTTCCCCGCATGAAACAAGACGCCAAAGACTTCGTACGAAAATGTGATAAGTGCCAACGCTACGCACCACTAGTACATCAACCAGAAGAAGCCTTACATTCGGTTATGTACCCATGGCCATTCATGAAATGGGGGATGCACATCGTCGGACTGCTAGCACCAGCTCCTGAAAAGGTAAGGTTTCTTTTAATTCTGACTGACCATTTTTCTGAATGGGTGGAAGCAGGTCTTTATTAGAAGATCGGAGAACACAAAGTGGTCGACTTTCTGTGGGAAAATATAATTTGCAGGTTTGGAATACCAAAAGAGATAGCATGCGACAATGGGCCAAAGTTTATTAGTGCAAAAATTACAAAGTTCCTTGAGGATTTGATGATAAAGAGGATCACATCTTCACCTTATCATCTGAGCGCAAAAGTTCAAGCGGTGTCAACAAACAAAGTGATTATTCAAAACCTCAAGAAAAGGTTGGAAGAGGAAAAAGGTAATTGATCCGAAAAATTACTCGGAGTTCTATGGGCCTACTGAACAACGGCTAAGTCGAGCACAAGAGAGACACATTTTTCCCTTGTGTACGGCGCAAAAGCTCTAATCCTGGTGGAAAGTAGGGGAACCCACCTAGAGATATTTCCAGGTAGATGAAGAATCGAACAAAGAAGCAATGTAAATCAACTTGGAGCTGCTCGAGGGACGCAGGGACTTGGCACGTGTAAGAATGGAAGCTCAAAAACAGAGAATGGAGAGATATTATAATCGAAGAGCTAACTTCCATTGTTTCAAAGTAGGAGATTTGGTTTTGAGGAAAGTAACTCAAAATACACGGGAGCTCAATGCAGGAAAGCTGGGTCCAATATGGGAAGGTCCCTACCGGATTTCGGCTATCACTGGGAAAGGTTCATATGAGTTGGAGAACCAGAATGGAGACAAGTTGCCTAGCAACTGAAACGTGGCACACCTCAAAAGATATTATTGCGGATGAACATTATCCGAGCGGAAAGTATGTGTTGCACTCTTTTTTCCTTCATTCAGCTTTTGTCCCAATTGGATTTTTCGGGCAAGGTTTTTAAGGAGGCAGCGATAGAAATCATACTACGAAGGTAGAGGCAATGAGACCTTCGATAGCAAGGCAGACAAACAAGCTTCACTTGGGGACGGTTAGATAATCTTTGGCTCGATAGCAAATTCCTACTGGGAAGTTAAGTTTTCTATTGGACAAAGGTTACCCGACCGTTCACGAGAACAAACCATTAGAGGATTGTAAGATAGTATTTTAGTCGATAGCATGGATTCCGAAGGGGAAGTATGGTGTGCTGCCGAGTTAAGGATTATCTAGCAATTCATTGGTGGACTCTTTGAATACACAAGACTTCTAGTATTCCAATTCGAATTCTATTCAAACACTATGGGAGGGGGGTTGGGGATATAACAACAATGATTGCCACATCAACCGGGGAGCGAAATCCGGAAATAAAATGAATCATCGGGACCAGAGGCTATGCAACCAGCCCCATAGAAACAAGTTGTACAAGATAGCCACAAGTAATGGGATTTTTTTTAACATAATAAATGCTTGTGTACTTTTGAAAATAAAAGGAATTATATGAAATGAAATACTTTTGTTTTTTCTTGTTCCTTGTTTGAACGATGAACCAACTTTGTCATTTGAAAGTTAAACAAGTACTTCAAATGTTAGTGTCATAATGAAAAAGAGACGTCCTCTTCAAGAGCACCATAAACATAAGAGGGCCCTCTCTTATGAAATCCCTCACGTTAAATGGTTGGTTTCAAAGAGATTTATGCCCAGAATCAAAATGCCTTTGGGGAAAAATGCACCCGATGATGTACACGAAAGGATGCAAAAAGTAAACTTGCGCAAATACTTATAAAAACCCTCATGTAAAAGGGAAAATTCTCGGATCCAAAGTGCTTCGAGGAAAATGCATCAGAGACTACACATAGTAAAATGCTAACAGAAAAACGTATGCAAAGTTCTTAAGCAAATGCAAAGATTATGAACTTGCATGGATATTCAAGCGAAAAGTAATACTCAAACTATACTTGAGAAAAAATATGTCTTTATTTACAAGAACATGTCAAAACGATAAAAGTACAAAAGGGGAAAAAGAAAAGAAAAGCTAAACCGCAGTATCTCCGAAACCAAGAGGAAGAGAAGTGTCTGCATCCCCGGGAGCAGTAGGTGGGTCCACTGATGGCTCGACATTTTCCCTAGTTTGGTCTTCATCATCGGCGCCCTTCGATTCCTCTTCAGTTCCCAAAAACTCAGAACCGGAATAAGAAGAACCAGGAGCATCAAACTGCGCCGGGAGTCCATTTTTAGCAGCCAACTCATGCTCTCGAGCCTTAGTAATTTCGGCAACAAAATCAATGATATCTACTTTGGCCTCTTCCAAGGGTTTTATCCTCATGTTGTACAGGACATAAGCTTTCTCAACAACGAGGGAAGCCGCTCGGCTTGAGTTCTTCTTTGAGTTGAGTTACATCGCGGAGAGGCTTTCCCGGGCAGACCTAACATATCAGAGGCTAACATCAAGGTCACAGACAGTTGAACTAAAGAACCTGTTATGATAGTTTATCTGTACTTCTCTTCCAACTGGGCATGTTTCAGCCCCGCATCAGCAAGATCTTCAATTTTGGAATTCAAGGCCGCCTCTAAGTTAGTCACTCACTAAAAGGAGGCAACCTCGCGCTCGGTTGCAACAAGAACGACGTCCTGGACTTCAGCCCATTTGGCCTTGGCTTCATCAAATCTAACCCTCCGCGGGCCAATTTCTTGGCTAATGGTTACCACCTCTTGCTCACTTTGCTGTAAACGAGCCTCCAAAACAACAACCTCAGTAGCTTTGGTTTCCAGTTTTGAGAGGCGGAGAACAGTTTGATCTCATTCCACCAAAAGTTGATTCCATTTAGAATTAAGTTCCTCCTTCTCACGAATCAACCTCTGAAGGCCCTCAAAATCAATAAAGTTGGCCTATAAAACAAGAGAAGTAAAACTTAGAATACATTCATACAAAAGTCGAAAAAATAACAAAGGAAGAAAGGAACGCACCGCTGCAGCATTATGCATGGAATTGTTCAAAAAACACTCTCCCGAGAGTAGTTGAATCCTATCCCAATATTTCTCTAAAGCCAATGGCTTTAGATAGTTAGCAAGCTCCATCGGTCGGGAAAGCAGGTTGCACCCGGCAGAGACCGAGAGGGTAACATTCCTCCTCCTCTTTGGATCTTTAGAAAGGGCAGCATAATTTTGCCCAAATTCCCATGAACTGGGGGCTGGGGAGGAGGAGAACCTTCTTCGTGGGCAGGTACGACCGGCGGAGATGATGTAGCAGTTGCTGGTAGAAGAGTGGATGAAGATGGAAGTGATGTAGAAGTTGCTAGTGCTGGTGAAGACGAGAATGAATCTGATGGAGTTGAAGGATATGAAGCAGCTGCATTAAATACAGTGCTGGTAGTTGGATGCTCGCCAGCCAAAGACGGCAGGGACTCGGTACTCAACCCTGTAGTACCAGGCACAATAGTTGGGATCCAATAACGGGAGTTGGAATTTTCTACCAAATCAAACTCCCCTAGAGTGCCGAGACATCTCCCTCAGTCGGTGTAACTTACTCAAAAGATTGAGCATTCTGTTGAGTTGATGATGAACGCGGCCTTCTATGTAGAGAAGCCCCATCATCACTAGCTTCTCCATCATCGTCGACCACCACGGTGTCTATGACCGGCCCGGAAGGAGGGCTAGAGATCACAACATTCGAAGATGACTCAGGGGAAACAATCTTCGCCCTCTTATTCTTTTCCCTTGGCCACAGAAGAATGCCTTCTTTTTGGTTGCTTGTTCTCCGGCTGGGGACTCCCTAAGGAAGGGTTGTGCCTGAAGCAGGCTAGGAGATACTATTTGAGTAAGTGCCTCCTGAAGCAACCTTGGTGCATCAACAGGATCAGCCAAAAGTCCTCCTCGGGGACAGAAATAAAGCCCACAGATAGACCTAACTTCATAAACAAGTCAGAAGGGTTCACCAAGTTCTTCACATAAAAAAGTGAAAGTAAGGTAAGTTTAAATTACCATGATTTTTGGACTTCCACACGTATTTAAGGGCTAGTTCTTTCCAAAATAGAGTTTTGGGCATCGTAATGTCCAAGACCTTCTGAACCCATCGATTCGGGCCTTCCACCACCGGTGGGATCCATCGAGTTGCTGAAACATGTGAAGGGTGAAGAGTCAATACCTCCATAAAGGGATATTTAGTAAAAGGAAATATTAATTCAAGATCTTACGAGTAAGGTTCTAAGCGGCCGGAAAGGATGAAGCCGTTGTCAGAATGATATTATTGGTGGCAATTGCGACGAACCATTCCATACACCCACGGTCGTTATCATCATCCACGCTAGTCAACAGAGCACGGTGGCCACGTTTGCAGTGGTTTATCATTCCCCCACGGAAAATCTTGGGAGAGTAAAGATTCATCATACGAGCTAAGGTTATCTCTTCTCTAGTCTCCTGGCACAAACGCCGAAGGCATGCGACTGTCCTCCATACAGAAGGACTGAATTGTGCCAAACATACTTGGTAGTGGAGGCAAAACTCCACAATCATGGAATCTAGCTCCCCACTCAATGAAAACGCACCCAAAGTAAAGGGATACGTGTAAAAATATGTAAAACCCTCCTTGGGAAGGGTCACTCACTCTGAGAGATCAGGAGAAATAATATCTAACTCACAGCAGTGACAATCTTCCTTCACAGTAGGGATACTGGAAGGACGAATGGAAAAAGGATGCCTACTAACAACCCATGTACGAGGGTTAGCAGTGAGGAATTTCTCTTCGAAGTCTTTTGTGGTATTAAGACTTCTAGGGATGATGGAACCCACCATTGGAGGACCAGAGTCTTCAGCTTGGCTCTTATTCTTTGAAGAAATGACGAGCTTTGAAGAAGAAGCCATTAAATAAAAGAAAGAAAAGGTTTTTTGTTTGAAGAGATATAGAGAAAAGATGGAGAACAAAGATGCAAATCAAAAGCTCAAGAAATTATGGAGTGCATAGGAGAAGGATGATGCGTATAAGTAAAATTTTGGCGGCTAAATTCATGTCCATGATTACCTCGATAATCGGCAAAAGCTGTGTTGAATCGTGGGATGACGTGTGTTCTGGGCATTAAATGCGGAGAGACATGCGTCTAATAAACCGTCAGAAGCTTTCAAAGGGAGTTATAGTAATTCCCGCCAAAAGAGTATTTCTACCAAATTCCTGGTAATACAAAATTATGTCATCGAAAATCAGGGGGACTATTCGTATAGGATAAAATATGATATGACACGTGGTCATCTGAAGGAAAGACACGTGGAACCAAAGACGGGGATGGCCGAAGGTCGAATGCAGCTATTCTGCTTGTCACCAGAAAGGATATCATTTATAAAGGTGTATTAAATGCTCTGCGCCTGGTAACGTTTACTAAGGAATATTCTGCAGCATTAAGAACGACGACCCGTTACAGAGAGTTTGGCATTTATGTTCACCGTTACATCTTCATCAATGATCCTCATAATTGACATTAAAGGAAGACACGATCCTAGGACCTCCTTCCCTAGAAACAACTATAAATAGTGAGCTCAATTATCATTGTAAAAGATACGAATTTTCTGGCTAACTACACTACATTCGATACAAAGCTTAATACAATTTTACTTTCTTGCTTTTTGATCTCTTCATTGCTGTGCCCGGAAACTTTGTTCCCCGAATCGTCATCTCTGTTGTTTCATCTACATTTTAAGGCTAAGAATTGTATAATTCTTTAATTATTTCAGGATCAAATTAGTTCACTTGTCTAGAAATCACGTATAAATTCAACTATTCCGTTTTACGAGTAAACATCTACCGCAAGAAGTCGGTCGAAGAGGATCTGACTTTCATTGTTTGAATCTCGGAGGTTAGGTTTTTAATTTTTCAAAAATCTTGTAATTTGTTTCCAAGTAGCCTTTTTCTAAAAGAGAAAAATACCTCTTCCATTGGTTATTTTCATGTCAAGAGATATTTTTAATGAGTTAAAATCACACATGGACGTCTATTAGTTATGATGAGCATTGAACCAAAATACTAAGGGCGAGGGTTTTTTTTGTAATCAAAATCAAATAAATGATATAATTATGTTATTTTCAATAGTTGAAGGGCAATTTTACTCTTTACCCTTTGAAATTTTCAAAAATTGTCTCTTCTTTGATCTTCTTTTCAATCTCTAACATTAATTCTAACTTGAGCCTTGACATTTGATATTAACTTTGGTGTGATTCACTTTATACTCGACTATTATATGTTTTCCCAATGCCACAAAAAACAAAATAGTAGGATTATGATAGAGTTACATTAAAGGTAGTCAATTGACCATTTTGGATGAGTTAGAGAAGAGTCTGTTCAAACTGTCCCAGGCAGCTCAATAAAATTTGTACAAAATTTAAAAGAGACTTTAAGTTCGTTTAATAATTTTTAATCTATTTATTTTAGAGTTTATTCTAACTTTTAACATGTAGAATGATGTATTGTATCATAAACTTGCACCGTTTATTATCCTGATTATCAAACTCATGATTTTTCTTTTAAACTCTTAATTTGAGAGAATGAGTATTACAGCTTGTGGATGATTCTGTTGTATTGTATTGTATTGTATTGTTATCCTCAAACAATGTTTGTTTTGATTGTATTGTAATGTTAAATTCATTGTTCCGGAACAATCAAAAACCTCCCCCATTTTATGAAACAACCGATTTAGTGTGGTATGATCGTTTTCTATTTTCTTTTCCAATCATGCCCTTATTCATTATTATAATTCTATTTTATCCTTTACATTTTTTTATTTTTACTCCAAAATTCAAATATATTAACTTACTTTGTCTTCTTCCATATTTTCTAGAGTACAATACAATACACCATAAAACGATGTGTAACAATCAGAGGCGGACCTACGTTGTAGGTTGAGGGGTCACGGGACCCCGTTAGCCTCGGCAAAAATTCTATATATGTATTTTATATGTTTGTACATACAGCTGGGACCCCTTAAATATTTTTCTTGTGCCCCCAGATAGAGAAAGAGAGACGGAAGGAATGGTTATGGGGTCACACTTTGAATTCCTCTTTTTGCGTGAGGACGTGGGTTCGAGACTTACTCAAGCCTTTTTACCTTCATATTCCCATTTTATACACTAATTCTCTTTCTATTTTGAATTAGTGTACTAAAGAACTTTATTTTTTTTTTATATTTGTTGAAGCCAATTATAGTTTAGTATTACTTAATTAATTGTATTCTCTTCAAATTCCTCCCTTAAAATTAAAAAGCATCAAATTACAATTTATTGCTCCATAAATAGAAAATGCAATTATTTTGCCACCACTTTTTTTTTTTTTAAAGAAGAAGGATGTGGCATTATTACTTTTATATTTTATTGTTCAAATGAGTATTCATGCATAATAGTCAAGTTAATTAATTTTATTCTTTTTCAAATTTCTCTCTTAAAATTAGAAGCTTCAAATAACAAATTATCGCTCCACAAATAGAAAAATACAGATCATTCTGCCACAACTTTCTTTAACAATCACTTTGACATGGTAGCGGATATCCGTAAACTCCGACTCGGCAATTGAAAATAAGAGTTTGAGACTCCTTTTTAGTTCTTTGACTATTGATATGCCTTTAATCTTGATTTCTTTCGTTAGTTTTTGAAGTTTGAACACCTTTTTGATCACTGACCCTTTTTTTATTTGAGAAAAGAATAAAAAATTTAAAGCTTGAAACATGTTTAAATCAAACACACTTCCCGTAACACTCATTTTGCGAAACAAATCAAAAATTTAAAGCTTGAAACATGTTTAAATCAAACACTTTTACTTCCCGTAACACCCATTTTGCGAAAAAATCTCTCCCTTTCCGTGCTTTCTCCTTTTTAGAATTTCTTTTTATTTATACTTGGATGATTAGTCATCATACTTGTTAAGATTTCAAAGAGTTGCACATCAAATTTTACTGCTAGTAATTACTATACAATTGTGTCCCCGCTGTGCTAAAATCCTGGTCCACCTCTGGTAACAATAATCCAAACATAGAGTTAGTAAACACCTCTGAACGTGATCATGGTGTGTGCCAATCACGGATACTAGAAGTGTAAATACAATTTGTTTTAGTAAAGAATACCTTAAAGTACCCTTCACTTCTAACCAATAGATTGTGAGTTCGAGTCATCTCAAGAGCAATATGGAGAGTTCTTGGAGGGAAGGATGCCGATGGTCTATTGGAAACAACCTTTTTACCTTAGGACAGGGGTAAAGACTGCGTACACACTACCCTCTCCAAATCCCATTTGTGAAATTATACTGGGTTGTTGTTATTGTCGTCGTCATAAAGAATAACTTAAAGTTTAAAAATGAAAGTAAAACAAAAAGTGAAAAAGAAAAAAAAACTTAGCAAATATCCATTCGACACGCATTTCCCCATCCCGTTTATTTCTCTTTCTTCTCCCATCCCTCCCAGTCTCCCCATTCCCCTTTCTTTTCTTTCTATTCTCTTCGCTCCTACGTGCTCCCTTTCTCTTTCTCATCTTCTTTCTTTTTCATCCCCATTGAAGGATTAAAGCTCCTTCGTTGAAAAAAAAATGAAGCACCCATTCTCGATAGAATGCGTCAAATAAATTAATGAGTTGACTTTTCAAACACCACAACATCTCCTAGGCCTATTGCCTTATCTCTCCTTTCCCATTAAAACTACAGAAATTATCACCCAAAACACATCATTATGAGGGATCAAAATAGACAACTATTTTCTTCATGAAGAGCTTTAATGAGAAAAATTAAAACGTGAAAGAGTCAAAATGACATCGGCCTATTAGAAATGGCTTTAAAATGCCCTTATTCTACCTGTTAGATCGCAATTGCTACTAATGGTATTTTTATTATCTAAAATGCCCATCCTTTTACCTATTAGATTACAATTGTCAGTAGCATTATTTTTAGGATTAAAGATGTTCCTTCTTTAACAAGACCATAAAGTGTTGAGAAAGAAATTACATAAGAATAGTTTGGTATTTTTTCTATTAGAATCCACCAATAGGAATAGAGAAGGTGGTTAAGTTAGTTAGCCATGTGGCTTTTATATATTCACATTGTAATATCATTTTTCAAGGAATAAGAGAATGCAGCTCATTCAATCTTCTTCTTCTTCTTCTTCTTCTTCTTCTTCTTCTTCTTCTTCTTCTTCTCTTTATCGCTCATCTTTCCTTCTTCTAATTCATACAATTACATGGTATCAGAGCATAACTAGTAATTTCTAGCATATGGTTCGATCTTCTTTCAATTTAATGGACTGTTTCTCTGCGTACTTAATATGTTCTTGAGCTTCTTGAACAACAATGGCGATTCCACTAAATCAAGCAAATGAGACACATGCAAAAACACATGTTCCAGCATTTGGGGTGAATTTAACTTCTGGAATTGACTATAATCACCCATTATTCCTATCTCCATTAGATGTCAGTGGCATTCAATTATCTCATTTCAACTGACAGGTATTAAAAACTACTCAATATGGTTTAGGTCGATGAGAGTAGCTCTACTGGGAAGGAACAAGTTGGGGTTGGTAGATGGTTTTTGTGCTAAAGAAAAATTTCCAGAAATAATGTGGAATCATCGGGAAAGAGTTAACACAATAGTTCTTTCTTGGATTATGAATTCTGTAGCTAGTGGAATACTAGGTGTAATTATGTATGCTTCAAGTGCACAGGCTGTGTGGAATGATCTGTTTGAACGATTTAATAAAGTTGATGGTGCAAGATCCTTTAATCTGCACAAAGAAATTGCTACCTTGTGCTAAGGAATTGCTTCTGTTTCTGTTTACTTTTCAAAATTGAAGGATTTATGGGAAGAATTTGAAGCATTGGTCCCTTCCCCTGGTTGTGATTGTGAAAAATCAAGAGATTTTGTAATACATCTGTAGAAGCTGAAGTTGTTTCAGTTATTAATGGGTTTCAATGACTCATATAGTCAAGCAAGAAGCCAATTTTTGTTAATGAGTCCAATGCCTAATGTAGATCAGGCATATGCCATGATAATCAGTGATGGGCTGGGTCAAGATGAGCTACATAATGGGTCATAGTCCAACCCGCCCAACTTGACCCAGGTTTTAGAACCATGTTCATCTTACAAAAAAAAGCCTTTTACCTTAAAATGTGTAAGTTGAAAAATATTTTGCAAGAGGAGGGAGGAGGAGGGGGGGGTG